>VDFB02255908.1:53284-80241 GCA_007258455.2 Sequoia sempervirens | reverse complement strand
TAGCAAGGTGGTTGTCGCTGATGCAAGAGTTTGACATAACCATTGTGGATAAGCCAAGGAAGGCCAATATTGTTGTAGACTTTCTTTCAAGGCTAACTACATTAGAGGATAATCAAGTCATTGATGACTCTTTCCTTGATGAACATCTATTCTCCATCAGTGTGCATACACCTTGGTATGCTGACATAGCTAACTATCTTGTCATAGGGAGAGTTCCTCCTCACTTCTCTCCAAAAGAGAGAAGGTTGCTTATTGAAAATAAATTTCCTTTTTCATGGATTGTAGGATGTTTGTTTTATGCTAGGCCAAAACATGTCATGAGGAGATGTGTGAGGGAAGATGAGACATATGATATTTTGTATGCATGTCACAATGAACCATGTGGAGGAAATTTTGCAGCCAAGAGGACAACAATGGATTCTGAATACAGGATATTATTGGCCAACACTCCACAAGGATACAAGGCGATATATAAGAAAGTATGATAGATGCCAAAGGATGGGAAAGCCAACCAAATATGATGAGATGCCCCTTTACCCTTAGGTAGTAATCACTCCATTTGACAAATGGGGATTGGACTTTGTAGGACCCATTGATTCTCCATCAAATGGTAAATCCTATATCTTAGTATGCACTAATTATGTAACCAAGTGGGTAGAAGTTAAGGCCATGAAGCACGGAAGAGATAATAAGGTTGCATAATTTCTTTATGAGGATATTTTGACATGGTATGGAGTTCCAAGAGAGATAGTGACTGATCAAGGGGCTCAATTCACCTCAACCCTTGTTGCAACACTAGTCAATGAGTACAACATAAGGCACAAGAAGTCTACTCCTTATCACCCTTAGGCCAATGGCCAAGTTGAGGTGACTAACAAGGAAATTGAAGCCATTCTAACCAAAATAGTGGCTGTTTATAGGAAGGATTGGGTAAATAGGCTACCAGAAGCTGTCTAGGCCTATAGGAAAATCTGGAAAACAACCACGGGCTCCACTCCTTTTGAGTTGTTGTATGGAAAGACAACTATGATTCCCATTGAATTTGAGCATAAGACTCTTCAGATTGCAATAGACTTGGGGATGGATATCTCTGAGGCACAAAGGGAAAAAATCATGTAGCTCAATGCTCTAGATGAAATGAGGAAGACAACCTTGCATCACACAAAGGTAGTGCATAATCAGAGAATAAAGTGGCATGACAAATTCATCAAGGACAACAAATTCTAGCTAGGTGATTAGGCATTGCTCTATGACTCAAGGTATTAGGATAATGTAGGAAAATTGTAGACAAGGTGGCTAGGACCATATGAGGTTGCTAAAGTATTCCCCAATGGTGTTGTTCAGCTCACTACTATTGACCCAGTCAGATTTAAGCTACTTTTCAATGGTCATCACCTCAAATTGTATCACAAGCCAACTTCCAAGGAGGAATTCCTGCAACAATTCACTCAGCATGCAACTCCCAAACTTCCTACAATCGAAGGAAGTAGACCTAATGTCCCTCCTTCTAGCTAATTAAGGTATGTCACTTGTCATAATAAAGACTTCCACTTTTGTGGGAGTCCACTTCATTCATTCACCCATCCGCCCATCCATATCCATTTTTTTCTCTCTTCCATCACTCTACGATAACTTCACTTCATTCTACTCCATTTTCATTAATTACTCAACTAACTTTTTAAAAGGTGACTGGTACTTTCTCCATAATCTTTGCAACATATCTTCCAAGAATTCAAGTACCTATGCATCAATTTGTTATCTCTTAATTGTCTTTTAGTACATTCATTTAATTGTTGTAAATTAATCTAGATGTTCTCCATAGCATGTAATTATTCCCTGCCCTGTCAAATTGTCATAACTATTGTGCATGTGAGGACACATGCTCAAATTTAGGTTGGGGGGAGAATTGTGAATACTATGTCCACATGTCATTCCATGTTGATTCATGTTAGAAAAGTTTAAATTGAGCCAATTTGAATTTTGAGTGGGATGACAGCTCGCATGAGTGAGGTGATATCAACCGCTGCCATTTTTATCGATCATAGCCTTCATTTATTACTCCTTTACTACCTTTATTGCTCTTGTCATAATCCTAAGTCACAAAAAAAAAGGAAAATTCAAATGATAGTGGCATTGGGAATTTAGCAACATTGCAGGAAGGAGAAATTAGGCTTTCAAAAAAAGATTGTAGGAAGGGAAACCTTGTAAAGTGATTGTTTAATAGCAGTCAACTAAACAATAGGAGGTGGGTTAATTTGAAATGAACCCACGGTTCATGACGTACTACTGCAGGATGCACCTTGCCAGACCAAGTTCAAAAATTATAGGTGGTTAGATTATTTCCTAAAGCTTAATGGTTTTGATGAAGATGTTGCATTGGAATTTTCCCAAAAACTTTATGAAGGAAAGGCAATGGTAAAAGGGTTGGAAGTATTGGCTACTGAAGAAAGGATTGAAGAAGTTATAGGGTTGTCTGCCAACGGTGAAAACTACCTTGCTTCTAGAGATGCCAGGTCAGCTAGGGATGAATTTACAGAACCTGGTGACCCTCCATTGAGTGTGGACAAGCAAGGTGCAAAGAGAACCTCTTTTCCTAAGCCATGGAAACAAGTATTTGTTTATGTTGTGAAGTACATTACCTGCAAAGGTTGTTAGTCGAATCTACATTATGTGCACTTCAAACTTTTGAATCATATGAGGCATAGGAGAAGAATGAATGTGCCAAATGTGCTATACCACCTTCTCTCAATCATGTTGGCTGAGACCCAAAAAGGTAAGGATAATTCCATTTCCCACCATTATCTAATAAAATTGTTAGTTGAAAAATCTTTGCATGATGTGTTTGAAATGACTTGGGAAGAGTTCTTAAAAATTGATCAAATTAGACTAGAGCATTTGCAACCTAGAGTTTTTCCTCAGCCTCTTAGGGCTAGGAGGAGAGTGAGTTTTGTTGAAGCCACTCCTAGAACCTCAATTTCTGGTGTAGGCCCTAGTGTAAACCCTCCTGCATTGAACAAACCATAGAGATTAGTTCTTCTAAGGAAGAGCATTCAAATAAAGAAAGTTCCTCTTCAGGTTTTGATGATGATGTTCCTCTTGGCATCCTAATTCAAACTAGGGAATAGAAGAAAAAGGAAGAAATAAGGAAGGGTAAAGATAAAAAGAAAACTATAGGAAAGGAGGTGCTGAGCTTTAAGAAACAGAAGGTTGGCATTATTCTTCTTGCAGCTAAAGAAAAACATGAGATCCCTCCTAGAAAATCAAGACCAGTTGGCCCAACCTTTGGTGTGTCTCCACAGGGAAGCCCTAGGACTAGAGAAACATCAAAAGCAGACACAGAGGCCCCAATCCCAGGTAGGTGAACGTTGGAGAAAAGGACATATTTGAGGAAGCAACAAATGTAACATTGGAAAACCTTGCTGCCATTATAGAACATGTTGAGACTCAAGAGTATGAGGAAAATTAGGAGCTCCTGCAGCAAGAGTGGAAGTAAGAGTTCATGTAGCAAGAGCAAGAACAAGAGGCCTTGCAGCCAGAATTGGGAGAATAGTTAGCACACCTGTTGCTAGAATTGGCTAAACATTCAAAAACCCTACAGTCAGTGCTACATGAAGAGAAAGCATCAGTGCCAAGAATTTTTTTGGTAGGAATACATAGGCCCTCTAATTTTTCAATGCACATGGTAGCTATGAATTTATGGAAGGAGATACAGAGGAGAGAAGAATAATAGAAAGAGGAGAAACACATGCTGAAGAAAGAAATTCAAAAGAGAGATGAAGAGATTGAAGATAAGAATGTCAAAATTGTTGCTCTAAAGGAAAAGGTGGACAATATGGCAGCCTTAGTACCTTAAATATTAGAGTGTAGGAATCCTCCAAAGGTCTATGCTTTGTATTTGAAGGAGAAGCATCTTTCTTTTAAACTAGGAAGGATTATCTCAAGTTTGAATCCTTCCATTGAGACTCCTCTTGAATTTTTCAATTCTTATTGAATTGATCCTCTTGAAATGAAGAATTTATTGTGTGAATTCTATTTGCATAATTATGTTGTGACCCAAGACCATAATTGGAATCCATTGTTGTATGATTTGGGATTCCAATTAAGGGAATTTATGCCTTGGATACATGATGAGATTAGTTGGGGACAACAGTTTAGGGCTTATAGGCAAATAGAATCCAACACTCTCCTGTCCATCAGGGTTGAATCTAGAAATCCAGGGGACATTTTTAGTGATTGGCACAAAATTATTTATAGACCAAGCTATGGCAACAAGATCCTGCTTGAAAGAGAAGCATTTTATAAAGAATATGAGAAGATAGCAAAAACCACAGGGGAAGCTATAATGGGAAATTTTTCACAAAGGTGGAACAGTCTGACTGATGAGTTAAAACAATTTCAACCTCACTTTCTGCAGAACTATACTAAAGCATGTAAGAGGGTTGATAGATATATACATATTAGAAGGACAAAGGGGAAATTCTAGCTTCCATTAACCTTTCAGCCACCTATACTATTATGGCCTGTGCCAAATTTTAGGTATTATCAGTATGATATAGCTGCAAAGAGACAAAGATGGAGCAAGTTGGACAAACAACAAGGGTTCTATTGGGACCCTAATTCACACACTACAAGAACTGATGTAGGACAACTAGCAGTTGCAAACTTCAGGGCATTAACTAAGCAAAAGAACAACCCTTCTTCTTCTGTTGGAGGACCAACAAAGTCTTAGGTTGGTGGGAGTGATGAGTCCAGTTTATTACTCAATTTTGATAGTGTTTATTATCTATTTTTTGTAGTTGTCATAGAATTTGATGCTTGGATACTAACCTTCTTATGATATTTCCTCAAAACCATAGACATTGGGCATAAACTATTTTTGTAATCTTTAAATGACATTAACATGCTATATGAACTAATTTTACATGTGGATTAATGAATGTTACTTTAAGATAGTTACAAATATGCAATTGTCGTGTGTACTAATATTGTTATGTAGATATAATTGGAAGCCTACAAAATTTAGGAAGATTCTACCAGGTGGTCATTCGCCATGAAGGTCAATAAGGTGATTTTTTAAAGGTCAATGGAGGGAAGACTCTCAGTGAGAGGGAAATTCCTAGTTCAAATTGAAGAATTATAACCACCTTGTAAATGGTCTTAATTTTTTGTTGAGCAAATATAGGAGTTACTGTTGTGCTAGATCCGCATTAAGGAAAACATGCTTAACCAGATTCCATGCATGCATAACCTCCTCTCCACTTTTCATGCTTTCCCTAAAGTGGCCTCCTTCTAATTTATTGGAGTTGACCGCCTTGCTAGGTAGTTATTTTGTAGTTTTCTTCCTATAAATAAGAATCAAATGCTCCTTCTCAGTAGGTTGATTAATCTAATGATGTACTGAAATTCGTAGTTCAAGTAATACAGTTATGCTGCTCTATTGTACATTTGTTTTCCAATGAATAAAATGAAGTTATAAGTTTGTGCATTTGATTTTACATTTGTCTTAAGGGATACTCATTCAAGGGGGCCCACTTGGTGAGAATTCCATCCTTTAGCTTAGTTGTTACTTTCTATTGTAATTAGTTAAGAATATGGCATAGTCTGTTCCTGTAGCCACTAGAATTGCATTCTGTGACTATTCTTGAAGCCAAAGTAGATAGAGTAGTTTCCTGTTTGTTTGCTTAGATTTTTATTTTTGTCATGCATTTCAGCTTAGTATAGTTGTTGGTTGATGCTCAAAACTTATGCTATTTCTTTCCAAGCAATTTACGTTCAACATTATGTTTTTCTTAGCTATAGGATGAATATGGCTACTTTGGATTCCTAGTCCACATACTGTGTTGACCCATTTCAAGTCTACATCCCTGGGTTGACAAGTTAAATGCACCTTCATGATGATTGAGATAGCTATTCAGATTAGATTTCCAATCTCTGAATCATAGTTGTAAGGGCTAAGTTAGATCATTGTTGGAGGCCAACAACATGCAAACATTGATATAAAGATGAAATTTAAATGTTTATGCTAATAAATCACATTAATTCAAAACATAAGCAATGATTGAAAACTATAATGTAAATGTAAAATACTAACTAGGTGTGGCTTTAATGATGGAAAAAATGGTCAAATGACAACAAAAGTGCTCAACAATATATGGTATGGATGGATAGGTGACTAAGATATGGAGATGAAAAAACTAATTTGGCGAAAGATGATAAAATACACAAAATTTATTAAATAAATAATAAAATTATATTTTTTTAAGGTTCATAATGGTGAACAATGAGAAACAAAGACAAACAAATGAAAATCCATTAACTCAACATTAATGCAAATATTATGTGATCTAATGGAATGATTGATGTGATCAATGTGATAATATTTTAAAAGAAAATAATGAAATGGAAGCTAAATCTCTTATGGCTTCAATAGCTAGAGTATAAGTGGAGGAAAAGTATAATTTGTGGAAGGAAAAGTACAATCTATTAGGGGCCCAATAACAAAAACTAATATGGAACACTATGATATTAATATATGGACTAAAACACAATGAAACAAAACTATTTTTTTGTACAAATATAAAGCTAACAAATAATTTATGAGGTCTAAGATCTACGATAAGGTTATAGGATGAGAGAGGTAAAATATGAACAAAATGACAATAGGGATGGATAGGGGATGTGTGAGGAGAGGAAATCCATATAAAAATAAAATTATAGTAATGTAATATCTAAGTTAGCTATTGCAAAAACTCTAATAACATACTATAACATGAAATTTTGGCTATGGAGGATGTTGTGGAGCTCATAATTTCTCTTGTAATAAGTTGAAAAAAGTTAGCTCTATTTATAAATTATTGTCACTAAGATGGACCTAATCCTTAAGGAATTCTCACTTAAAGATTGCTCTCAAGTTGACATTATGGTATTGTAGTGTTAATATGAGAGATGTGAGGAATTTTTAATAAATTTTGGAGGGAATTTCAGTTGGAAATGTAGCAAGCCCTGTTAGTGGAAATTAGATGAATTAGTTATAAAAAAATAAATTCTATTGGATACAAGGACTTGGTTCAAATCCATTCACCCACCATTGAGGAGAAGCCCTGAGGCTCAAAAACTTTAGTTTCCTAGGACCACTCCTAAGAAATATTTTTCATCTATGGATGGTGGTCACTAAGATCAAAGAGATTTGTAGGTTGATATTTTAGGAGCTTGGAGGTGATCACTGCATTAGGATTAAGACATCATAAAATATTTTGACTAAGGGGATTAAAAGGTGGCAAGGTAAATGAATAATGGGTCATACAAAGGGGAAAGCCGCCTAGGGCTAGGGGATCAAAGAAAATAAAATAATAAATTAGAAAGGAGTAAACACATGAAAAAGGAAAAGGTGGCATATGCATGCCATGAATAAGCTAGGGAAGATGACAAAAGAGGTCTAAAACACATATGATAGCAAGAAACAAATTGTGTACAAATGCAACAAAGTAAATTGTAGAGCATTCAATTTTTTATCTTACACTATCTAGATTGATAGTATTTAGAAATAACTTTGGAAGATTACCAATATACAACTAGGGGACATGTTCTCCTAAGTAAATTTGCAAATAACTTGTGTAAAGGATTGAAAAAATAGGCTTCAACTATGCATATTCTAAGGTGAATATTGAGATCTAGGTTCATTGTATTACTCCAGTAGAATTTTGGTGTAGTCCCAAACTCAAGGGCCTTTCCAAGCTATCAAGTCAAGCATCAAACTTCAACATCAGACAACACTAAAAACATTATTAATAAAAAAATGAACGACTTACAACAAAAGTAGATGATGTTTTTAATACATTATAATTTAACATGCATAAATACTTTGCATTATATTTATTCCTTGGTGTGAAGCCTTACAATACCCACATATTCAAACCAAACAAGCCTCACTAATTCACTTGCCTTGAAACCATTCTCCAACAATGGAAATTTTTCCAAACTGTATAAAATTATCCAAACTCACACATTGGTGGAAGAAATCCATAAGAAGTCTCTTTACAATGAATGGGGATCTTATTTTATAGAGTAACATGCCAAAGGTGGTGACTACCCATTTCTAGACGTGATGGGACATGTCTCACACCTTTATTGGACCATAAAATCCACATGTAAGGCCGTTACAACAACCTAATTGTCATTTTTTGGTATTTAGGAGAAAATTATGAGATTTTGAGGGGTATCTAGATATGGTCGATAATTGTATAGTTGTTGAGTCTAAACTAAATTAGCCCATTTTGGAGTTTGAGGGAATAAGTGGAAAAGTATACATATGCAGTGTAATAAGTTCTAACAACCACATGCACATCAAAGTTTTGCAAAAGATTTAGGGGATGGGACTTCAACAAAGAATAATGCTCGAAAGGCTTGCAGGGATTTGGAGGAGATCCAAATAAGCCCAAAATCTTCACAATATTTAGATGATGGAAAAAACTTTGACTCCATAACTTGTTTGAATTAGCTCAAATCTTCACCAAATTTGAAATACGAGCACCCATTTGGCTCTTCTTCAAGGTGATGTAGACAATTGTCCATGAACAAACAACAATTCCTTAGAAATTGATCACCTTTTGCAAACAAAAAATAAAAAAATGAACGAGGAAAGAAAAGACAAATGGTTTTTGGTGATGCCAGGTTGCCCATGAACCCTGATGGTCCTACATGAGATAGAATGGGTAGTGAAATGTTCCATGAGTTGGAAAGTCATGAACATTTGAAGATGTGTGGGATGGTGCTCCCATGTTTTTTTATTTATCCAAAATTCCTCCTTATCTAATTGGTCTCTTTCCTCTACATGTTGCACTCCTTCAATTCCACCTTCCCTTCCTTTTCCTTTTTCCTTTTCTTTCCTTCCACCTGCATTATGTAGAATACCAACACTTACTCTACTGAGTGGATCAAACTTGTGACCCTTATGAGAAATTAAAATGTACCAACTATGGTTTATGATGTTTCTTCTCTTAATCCCTACTTCAGTTGTAACCACTTTTATCCCTCATGCTCTTCAACTCCTTATGTTATTGTTGCATAGGCCCAATACCACTACCCTTTTTCCCACTCATACTCTTCAGCACAGGAATCTCTATTGAGCTATCTTTGACCTCTCTAGTCATCCTCACAATCCTCTTTAATGAATTATAGAAACTTATAGGACTATTTTCCTTCACTTCTTTCTCTTCCACCTTTAATGAACTGAAAACATACTTCTATCCACCCTCACAATTATGTACATATTTCTCCTCCCATCATAGAAGCCTCCATATTGAATTTCCAAGGTCTTCCCAGTAACACATGGCATACACTCATTGACATAACATCACACATAATTTTATCCTTATAGGACCCAATTTGGAAATTAACTAAACATTGCTCATTCACCACTGATTCATGTTCCTTTTGCAACTAGGAAAGTTTATATGGATTTGGATTCTTCCTCTTTTTTAAACCTAATTTCTCTACCATCACTTTAGAAACTAAGTTATTTGTACTACCACTATCAACAATAGTCTAACAACACTTACATCCAAATTTTCATTTGGTTTAGAAAAGGCTCCTTCTCTAAGATCGTATCTCCTCCCTTCACTTTGGCTTTAGCCAAAATATCCTAAACATGAGATACTCTCCATCCTCTGGTTCCTCTACAACTTTTGGAGATGCAACACCTTATTCATCTTGGGCTAGATGATTTTTTAGTAGTGCTCCTCTTGCTACATTCCTACTGTAATTGTGGGCATGCAAAAGATCTATGACCACCTTCTCCATACTAAAAACACTTCCTGAAGAATCATCTATTGTTGTTACCTCGTCCTCTCATTTATTTTTCTCTTGCCTTGTTTCCCAGCTTGATTAACTCTCGCATTTGGGTTTGGTTTCTTCCTAATAGAATTTTTTTCCTTTATTGCTACTATCTTATCCTCTTTCTATTGCCATTCTTCCTTTACCTTTGGAACTTTTTTTCCTTCTACATATCTTATCTTCAACCTTTAGTGAATATTCATAGGCCTCCTCAACTATAATAATTCTCAACATGCTCACTTCATCTTGAATATTAAATCTCAATCCATTTACATGACCACATTTTCTCTATGCATTTCATGTCTTCTAGATCAATAACCAATTTATAGAACTCCTGTATATAGTCCTTTGTACTCATGTCCTTCTGTCTCAAGTTTTGAAGCCTTTTAAAAAACCCCATTTCCTAGTCTCCAAGAATGAATTTGGCCTTCATATTGGCCACCATTTGAATCCACCAAGTTATCCTCATCTCTCCATTAGCAACTCATTCCCTCTGCATTTTTCTCCACCAAAGAGTAGCATTCCCTTTGAGATTTTTTTGCACCAACTTTACCCTTTGTGGGTCATAGACATCCTCTAAGTCAAAATTATTCCTCCACTTCACTTATCCAGTCTATTAGCTCTTTAGGGTTTAAGGTTTTATAATTTTTTGGACCTCCATTCAATCACCCTTACCAATTTTGGTTATGGCTCTTAGGAAAATTTCTCCCCTTTCATTTATTGGCAATTCATTTTCTCCTTCATATGCTCACGAGCTTCATTTCCTCCACCATTTGCATGGTCTTTTGCATTGTCTAGGTTTCTCCTTGAATATACAACTAACTCTCTCAACTCATCTCTCATTGAAGTAAAAATTTGGTCAAACATCTCCAACTTGGGAATTCATCTTCTCGAGGGCATCTTTCCTTTTACAACACTCTTGTATCTCACCTCTAGATTGGTTTCCAATTTTTTTTTCTAATGTTCTTCTCTTCTCTTAGCAATTACAGGACTCTTCACAACCTGCAATAACCTCTAGAGCCTGAGGAACACATACCATGCCCAATCTTTGCAACTTACTATCAACGCCTACTAAGAAATCTTTCTTTGATACCATTTGGTGCAGTCCTAGACTTAGGGGCATTTTCAAGCTACCAAGTCAAGAAACAAATTCAACTTCAAATGATACTAAAAATATTATAAATAACCAAATGAATAACTTACAATCGAAGTAGAGGATGTTTTGAATACATTACAGTTTAACATGTGTACATATTTGGCATCATACATGCCTTGACATTGAGCCTTACAATACCCACACACTCAAACCAAATAAGCCTCCCCAACACTTGCCTTGAAAGCTTTCTCCAAAATTTATAAATTCTCCAAACTCACACACTAGAAGAAGAAATCAAGAAGAAGTCTCTTTACAATGAATGGGCATCTTAATTTATGGAGTAACATGCCAAAGGTGGCAATTTATAGAGTAAATTGCCTAATTGTCATTTTCTAGTGTTCATGAGTGAATTACAGGATTTTGAGGGGTATCCAAATATGGTCAATAATTTTGCAACCATTGAATTTGAACAAAATTAGCCCATTGCAAAATTTGAGGGGATAGGTGGACAAGTCCACATAGTTTAAGAAGTTCCACCATCCACATGCAATCAAAGTTCCACAAAAGATTTAGGGGATGAGACTTTAGTGGAGATTAATGCCTAAGAGCCTACGGGGATCCAAATAGGCCCAAAAGCTCCATAATGTTTGGATGATGGAAAAAAATCCAACTCCATAACTTGTCTGAATAACTCATACCTTCACCAAATTTAAAATATGAGCACCCATTTGGCTATTCGTTAAGGTGATGTAGATACTTGGGCATGAACAAATTGAAATTCCTTGAAAATTGATCACCAACTCCTACAAACAAAAACAAAGAAGAAAAATGAACAAGCAAAGCAAAGACAAATCTTTTTGGGTGATGTCGAATTGCTCGTGAACCCAGATGCTCTTGCATCAAATTGTGTCTAGCAGCTTCTTCTTCTTGAATATGAGAAATATGCAAATGATTATTGATTGTTCAAATGAATAAAATTAAATGCTTTTAAATATGAGTACATAATAACAAACCATACAAAATTGTGTTTAATCAACTCTAGGAAGGAATTGAATGAATGATAATAGGATAAAATTTGAATTTGGATTTTAAAATGTCAAAGGTCAAATCTATGGGTGTGGAGTCAATTTTACATATGTGAGATTGACCTATCAAATTCTAAGAGAAACCCAATTTAGATCTTGGCATTCTGCTTCTAATACATATACAAAGTTGCATTTTTGAGTTACAATTCAAAATTTATGATCAAAATAGTGGATAACTATCTTTTGGCCATAACAACAAAAAGGTGGTAAAATCAAGGTGAGAATGAAATGTTTGACGATAAGTGCATGCATATGTATAATAAATGAAGAATATGGAAAATGTGGATAAGGTATAGATAAGAAATGTAGGAATGTGTGTAAATAGGTTAGTAAGAACATAAAAAAGAGAGCGCAACTTTACACAAGATTGCCATTTGTCAATATATAAATGTACCAAACCATTCTCTTAGAATAAACACAAAACAAAATGCAAAACATTTATATAAATTTCACCATTACAAAAATATATATTGAAAATTTTCAAAAAATAGATCTATTCATCTACAAACTCAAAAAACCTAACCACTAAAACCTAGAGTGATACATTCTTCGAGCTCCTCTTCCAAACAATAGAATAGAAAATGTAAACAAAGAAAATATATGGAAAAATCTACACATATTGTGCTTGGAAAATCTATATGGTAAGTTATCAACTTAAGCTTTGGAGTTTTCTATATTCTTAGACTAAAGAAAATAATATAACTATGACTAAAATCCATAGAAATACATATGGCAATTAACCAAGTTCATGCTTTTTTCCTTATATTCTTAGAAAAGCAAGAGAAGAAAGTATAAGCGTCCACCATAATCCACATAAATATATAGGGTAAGAAATCAGGTTCATGAAGTTTGCATTTTCCATATTTCTAAATAAGCAAATATAATTTTGGGCTTACGGATTTTATCTGAAGTATATAAACAATTTAATTAATAACAATATTTTCGTGTTTGCGTTTTTCTGTACTTTTGGACGTTGAAATAAAAGCTCGCTTAAATTTTTTGCAGTCATTATAAAGTTCAAAAATCTCTTTTCAACATGGATAAGTTTGAATATGGTCATTAAATTCGGTGGTCCACTTGAATGCTAGTAACTGCCCACTCTCAAACGTTTCCTCCGTATGCTGTTAAATTCATTAAATTCCAATCGAATTTGCATTTGATTTACATAATTCAAGAGAATGTTCATGAGACAAAATGGTTAAAATTAAAGAAGAGACAGAACAGAAACACCAGGTTCTGGTAGAAGTTTCCAATGTTTCTCCTGGTTTATCTATTTTTACGATTTGAAATCACAGAGGAAAGAGGTGGCATCTCTGTTTTAGCTACAAGCGGGAGAATGACTTGTAACTGAAAATGTGATGAAAATCAGTTACACCCAAATAGCAAATTTACAACAATATTCTTCTAAGTGATACCTGTGTTTGTTACCTCAGAAAGTTTATAACACCCATTGAGAATATCTTGCTTTTTCCAGTTGGGTATGTCAGAGATTAAGAGTCTCAGAGTTCATAAGGAATTTGTGTAAAGCAGGAGCCCAATGCACATTCAAAAGAGGACATTAAATAGTGGATGCAAATGCAGCAAACAAAGTACAAAACAGTCGGTGCCCATTTTGGTTCTGTGTACATAATCTCAAGACCAAGGTGACAATGTTTTTTCTATGAACACCTTTTTTTGGGGGGAGGAGGGCGCGGGTGCGTGGAATGGGATGATGATAAGATAGTGGCCTGCTTACTGTAACCAACAACAACTGTATGGAAGGTGATGTAATATAGGGTCAAGCGAAAGGACCAAAAAGTATAGGCAGAAAGCAGAACAAAAACACTGATTTGATTCTTGTTTGTCATTTCATGGTAGTGACCTTGCTTTGTTGTTTTTATCTTTGAGGCCAACGGAAATTCAGGCTTAGAGATCGGAAAGCATCCAGCTGGGTTTATGGGCATATGATAATTATTATAAAAGCAATCATACCTAGGCCCTCAAAGTCTCAAGAAAGATATGTAGGCTTTTGCAAGACTGAAAATTTCGAAAGCAGTTAAGTAATCACACATTTGGAAAGTGACATATTAAATTGGGAGTGAAGAAATAATTGTTTGGGGACAAGTTGGATGGAGAAGATTATTAGGGAAGTTGGTGGATGGAATTTTTATGGGTGGAGTGTAGTTGAAGCGTTTCTAAATGTGCTTGTGGTAGTGATAAAGCTGGTGGACTTCTCTTTCCATGCCAAGCTTTCTAAGCAAACACTTTCTTGCTTTCTTCTTCATCATGTCTTGTATACATATTTGTAATTGTCTGTGTCTCTGAAAGCTGTACTAGTTAAACTGCAAACAAATCCAGATATATTTGCGAGGGTGCCCAAATTGGTACCAGGTGAGAGTTATATTCAAAGCACGTGGATTTTTGTATGTTGGAAGGTTTTGTAAGTCTAAGCATGGACGAGGTTTAGTATGCTTGTCTTCTGTAAATAGAGAGATAGAGCGTGCTCTTCCTGTCTTACCCTGTTGGTTTTTCTTTCCTGTTATTCTTCTTATAAATCGATCATTTTGTGCCAGTGTCGTTATATCATGTCAATTTTTCTTTACTGCTATTCTTCTTGCATTTATTGATCATTCTCTACGGGCTATTATTTTGTTTAAGAGGTTTTCCTGTATTTCACTTCCAGTAAAGTTTAACTGAACTAATTTGCTTAGCATCTACCGTGATCTCATTGTTCATCCTCATTGGCAAGCAGCATTAATATGTTTTTGACTTGAGACGTTTAAATCCTTCTGGATTAAATGCATAGCTGTGAAGACATTTCGGCTCAATCTACTGGACCATCATCTGGGTGAAAAGTTCACAAGCCAACTTTTAGTACCCTGATGATGGGTTCACTAGAGATCCGAAATGTTGGATGTTGAACATGTTATGCCATAAGATCTAGAAATATTTAATAAAGCATGGATATCTGTAACTGATGCAGATTTGTACCTCATGTCATGCAGGAAACATGGTTAAGGAATGGAATTCATCTATCAAACTACATCAGCTATGTTCTCAGAAGAGAAATGTTATTCAAGTGGCAGCAATAATTGGAATGTGTTCTCTGTTCTATGTATTAGGAGTGTGGATTAACACTTCCTCCCCTGTTACCCTACACGAAATACACTGCATTTCAAATACTGTGAAGTCGTCATCTTCACTCTCATTAGATTTTGAACTTCATCACACAGCATCATTAGGTGAGGTTTCGAATAGGTCTAGGTCTTTTCCGCCTTGTGATATGAAGTACAGTGAATATACTCCCTGTGAGGATTTTAAGAGGTCACTCAAATTTTCTAGAGACAGGCTTATGTATAGAGAACGCCATTGCCCAGAAAAGAACGAGTCATTGAAATGCCTTATACCAGCTCCGCCAGGATATAAAAATCCATTCGCATGGCCGAATAGTAGAGATTTTGCTTGGTTTGCAAATGTCCCACACAGGGAGCTAACAATAGAGAAGGCTGTGCAGAACTGGGTTCAATTTATTGGGGATAAGTTTCATTTCCCTGGTGGTGGAACCATGTTTCCTCATGGTGCAGATACTTACATTGATGATATCAATTCATTGATCCCTTTGACTGATGGAACAATCAGGACTGCCATTGATAGTGGCTGTGGGGTATGTTTCTTTCTCTTTGTTTCAACTTTTTCTATGATTTTGTATTCTTGTGAAACTAGTGATCTTCTTAGAGTGAAACACATATATATGACACCCTAGGTGGGTTACGATTCCTTATACCAAAGAACATATGCTCAAGGTGCAGAAGTCAGTACAGGCTGGGGCCTCATGTTGATTGGTATAAGTACCCTGAGAAAATAGAATCCTAGGTTCTCTGCTCTGTATAATTGAATTGAATTAATGGAGACCAAAATTGTAAATGTTAATTGGAGATTGGTGGACTGATCAGAACACCATCTTTATAGAATATAAAACTCTTAGAGAAGGCTTCTATATTTTTCGTCCAAAAATGAAGAGAATCAATTGTGATGTGTTTTCCAATTTGTGAAACCTAATCATCTTTCAATTTTGAGCCGGCCAGACTTGGGTAAAATCCAACTCACGCTTGTTAGGATAACCGAGTTCAAGGCATAGCTTGAGATAAATTCTTCAACAGGGGTACGCATAGGTCACTGGAGATCCAGGTGATTCCAGTGAGACAGGGATTAAACCTCATTATGGGAGGAATCATTCTAGCACTGCAAATGGCAAGCCTTCAGTGGTTTGATCTCTGTGCACCAGTAGTCACATCTCTGTGTATTCAGCATACGGGTTTGTCCTTGCTATTTTTACCAATTTAAAGGGAATCTCGGCTCTAAAATTGAAAACCATTTAATGTTATACAAAAAGGGTAGCTGACTTAGGGAACAAACTTTACCAAGTTTTCATTGAAAACTTTTTCAAAATTGTTTTTATCCACCATCAGACTACATTGGGAAGCTGCTTTTGCTGTTTCTGTACAGTGTAGATTAAAAATAGTGGATCAGATTTAAATTGAGTCACATTTAAAAGACTTGCACTCTTCATATTCATTTACTTGTTTTTATCTTGCATTTTTCATGTAAATTACCATGTTTATGTAATGCATTCAGATTTCAATCTGAATTTTGGTGCAATCTCATGCATTCAGGTTGCTAGCTGGGGTGCTTACTTGTTGAAGAGAAATATCTTAACCATGTCCTTTGCACCAAGGGACTCGCATGAAGCACAGGTCCAATTTGCTTTAGAGCGTGGAGTTCCAGCTATGATTGGGATCATGGCATCCAATAGGCTTCCTTATCCAGCAAGGGCTTTTGATATGGCTCATTGTTCGCGGTGTCTGATTCCATGGAATAAGTATGGTATGATATTTGAGCCTTCATGGATGTTTGGAAGTTACACTTAAAGTGCAACTCAGGGTGCTTTTAATTTCATCTTGGTTTGTATTTTAAATCCATTAGAAATGAGTATTTATCATGTGCCTGATTTATATATGCTTCTATTGCCAGGAGGTATGTACTTGATTGAAGTTGACCGGATATTGAGGCCTGGTGGTTACTGGGTTTTATCTGGACCTCCCATAAATTGGAAGAAGCATTTTAAGGGCTGGAATCGGACAGCTCAGGACTTGAAGCAAGAACAAGATGAAATTGAGGATTTTTCCAATCGTTTATGTTGGAAAAAGATTGTTGAAAAGAATGACCTTGCAATATGGCAAAAGCCATCAAATCACATAAACTGTGTGAAAAAACACAGAATCTTTAAGGTTCCTCGCTTCTGTCAAGATGATATTCCGGATGCTGCTTGGTATGATCTTTCTTCAAATTATCTTCTACTTTATGAAATGGGATGAATATATTAGATCTCAGCTTGGCCTATGGACGTTTTTTCACATATATGATTAAAATGCCACAAGTTTAACTTTATTTGTGCCTTGACACTTTGGAACTGTTTAGAATCTGTTCCTTGTTATTTGGTTTTGCGATTCAAAATTGACTCCCATTTGCTTTCTACAACTAATTTGAAAGGTATAAGAAGATGGAAACTTGCATAAGTCCCCTTCCAAAGGTCAATGCTGTTCAAGATATCGCTGGAGGGGTTCTAGAAAAGTGGCCAATACGTTTAACAGCCATCCCACCTCGAATAAGCAGCGGAAGTGTGGCAGGAATCACAGCTGACAATTTTAGCCAAGACACCCAGCTTTGGGAAAACCGGGTGGCAAGCTACAAAAAAATTATTGATCCACTTGCCCATGGGAGATATCGCAACATCATGGACATGAATGCTCATATGGGTGGTTTTTCTGCTGCCTTAGCTAATGACCCTGTGTGGGTTATGAATGTTGTTCCAGCAGATGCTAAAGACAACACACTCGGTATCATATATGAGCGGGGATTAATTGGTACCTATCATGATTGGTAATGCCACTCTGCAGCCTCTCTTCTACAATACATTTTGTAATTTTTCAAAAATTACTTCACTTGGAATCATCTGTTGGGTACCAAGAATTTGAAGTCACTTCCTTAAATGGTGTTCCTGTTTTGCCTGGATGTAGGTGTGAATCTTTCTCAACATATCCCCGGTCATATGATTTAATTCATGCAAATGGAGTCATAAGCATGTACCAAGATAGGTAATCTAACCTACACTTCTATCAGGCAATTGGAATGCTTTTCAATTTATATAACTTTGGTTTAAGATAATCTTAAACTGTATTTTTATTGTTATTGTTGTTTTCCTTTGTGAATACTGCAATTTCTTTCAGTCACACAGAAGTCTACAATGTTTTACTTGTTTCTGTTCAGACCAAAATTTTCCCAACATGTTCACTCACTTCTTATTGGTCTAGGTTGATGCTTCTGTTTCAAGTTACAATTCAGTATGTACTTGCTTCGGTATTTATAAGAAGAATTCATCATAAACCACATATCGTCTTATATTTTCAAATATTTTTAATGAGAATTTTATCATGCAGATGTGATGTTGATGACATTCTTTTGGAGATGGACCGTATCCTGCGTCCAGAAGGGACAGTGATATTGAGAGATGATATAGATACTCTGGTGAAAATACAAAACACAATCGGTGGCATGAGATGGAAGAGCTGGCTTGCAAATCATGAAAGTGGTCCCTTTGCAAGGGAGAAACTCCTAATTGCAGTTAAGGAGTACTGGACTGGTACAGAGAAGGCAACAGAGAGAAGTTTGTGAGGAATTTATACATCATGATTACAATTGAATCAGAATTTTGCAAAACAGAGTGAGGGAGATGAAACGCGAATTACTCTCCTTGTATTCTACAAACTGAGTTTGGAATATGAATACCTATCGTTTTGTCAGGATTACCTATTAGCGGGAGATGAGCGATTCTGCATTGAATGGTCACTTATATGCTGTCATTCTCTATTTATAAGGCCTATGGGCTTTTCTTATTATTCAATCGAGTATCTATTTATTTGAAGGATGTTGAAATTCTGTCTCTATGAATCACCCTTTTTCTTTGAAGGGTTTATTTTGAAAAGAAATCCATATTTTTAGTCCTCAAGAGGCTAACTGAAATGTCCCGTTTTAAATAAGGGGATGTATTAAAGCTTGCAAATTTTGCTCCATAATAATTTCAACTCTTCAAATTGGTTAAATCTGTAAGTCATAAAAGCACTTTCAGCTATTCATTATAATTTCAAATTTTTTTATTAGAGGGGTAAACGCTTTTGACCTGGAGCTATGAACCGCTGAGGTCACAATTGGGCGACGTCATCCCCAACATAAATAATCAACAATTACACCCCAATAGGGCTTGAACCTTGATGGCAAGAACAACATCACAACTTAACCATCACACCCCACTAATAGCATTCATTATAATTTCAATTCAATCATTAAATTCATTTCAATTTATTTGAAGTAATTAAATTCTGTCCGCCAGTAGTTTTAATGGTTCTAGTTGTCCAGAGTCTGGTAGAACTGGTGATTCTTCGTTCTTAGTATTTCTTTTTGAGTAAACCCTAGCTATAGGTGTTTATGTAATCACAATTGCAAGAAATGATAAATAGGGAGTATAAAGTGCTTAGTGTAAGTCTAACTCTTGACTAATGGGTTCATATTTTATCTAGTTGCTAATCTAATTTCTATACTGCAGGGGATCACCCTACCAGGGCAAAGTCATAAGATAGACTGGTACATCCAGTTTTGCATCTATCATGAGAGTTTAGGAACAATCACTGGCAAATCATGCAGTGTATACAGATGCAACTTGCAAATCATAAGAATGGTCCCTTTGAAAGGAAGAGATAATATATTCATCACTGCAGTTTCGCTTTCCTGGAATAATACAGAGAAGGCGGTGAAAGGAAGTTTGAGTATGATCATAATGGCTTCCATTCAAGTATAGAGCCCATCAGTCAACCTATTCAATTCTAACGTAAACACCGTGAAACAACATACAATTATGAACTTTCTTTGCTCTTAAAGAAAGTATGCGTGCAACATAATTCATTCCATTATTCGTTAGTGTTTGACAAATGTAAATAACACAAGAACAGAGTGGCGGTAGGCCCACCAAAAGATTTCTGGACGTTACTCCGTTTTTTAAAATTAGAAAGAAAGGAAGGAAGGAAGGAATACATCTATATGAATAACTAGCTATTGCACCTTGTGCAATGGGTACGTCGAAGAGGGTGAAAGGTCAATTAGGAAAAAATTGGTTTATTTTTTGCACACATTTGTATAGTAAATAAGATTAATTGATAGGGGAGAGGGGCCCATAGTGGAGCAGGGTGAAAGGTCAATTAGGAAAAAATTGGTTTATTTTTTGCACACATTTGTATAGTAAATAAGATTAATTGATAGGGGAGAGGGGCCCATAGTGGAGCAGGGTGAAAGGTCAATTAGGAAAAAATTGGTTTATTTTTTGCACACATTTGTATAGTAAATAAGATTAATTGATAGGGGAGAGGGGCCCATAGTGGAGCAACCTAACTTCCCTTCTCTCAAAATTCTATGTGGAAATTTTAAATCACTCCCAATTTTGTAAAACAGTTTATTTGACAACTCATGTGCTTATATATTTTGTTTTAGGGCTACATCATCAAGTATGATGCCACATCAACATGCTTTTTGTTGAGATATCTAAAAAGGCCCCAAAAAAAGTTGAGACCAATAGTGGTGCACTAAGTCATGTTTTAGAAAATGATTTTAATATGATTATTAAATATTTTTTATATTATTAAATGTATTGATTTAATTTATATAATTTATATAAAATTTATAATTGATATTATTAATTTATTGATTTGAATATTATTATTAATTTATATAATTTATTTTTATATTATTGTTAATTTATTTTTATATTATTATTAATTTATTAATTAATTAACTATTAATTAATTTACTGATTTTAATATTATTATTAATTTATATAATATATTAATTATATAATTAAATATTTCTTTACACATAAAAGACTATTAGTTGAAATGTTAATCTCGAAGAGACACAAATTGACCCACTTTAAGACGGATGGTTTGAAATATGAGAAAAAGTCCAATAAGATAAAGAAACGTTTTTACACATGGGTTCACAATATTTTACAGCGTGATAAGTGTAAAGAAACATTTTTTTATTGTGATAAATGTTTTATAGCGTGTTATTTCGTACAGACGTTCCAACCACTTCAATGATATTGATAAGGTAGAACACTACACCATACGGTTAGGGTAATAAAGGGGAACACAATGGCGTTAGTTCACGTTACTGTCAAAAGACACGACAAGGGCTATAATAGAATGGCGTTAGTTGCACTGGCAGCAACAGGGATTGAGGTGACAGTCTTGGCAGGTAGCTGCTGCCAACAAACCATCATTGCAGAGGCTCTCTCCACTCCTCAGCTTACACGTGCCTAGTTGCTGCGGTCAGTGGGTAGACGGATGCTGCAGACTCCACTCGCGGGCATTTTGACGGAGACGTATTAAATGCAAAGCTTAAGGTTGCTTTAAACGATCAACGGTTGGCAATGGAGGATTTGTCAACCATGCCTTCTAATTCCTTTTGAACCGTCGGAGGGCAAAATGAGCTTCAAAAGCTCATATAGGACACGCCTTCGGTGGAATTAAGGGAAATAAATAAAGCTGGTTTTCAAAAAATTAGATGAAAAGACATTATATTTTAAATGTGAACAAATAATAAAGTCCCGCAACAAAATATCATAACTAATGATTTAGAAAAGGAAACAATTGTTATGGTAAACATGGCTTAAAATTTTATTTTATATCAATGAGTTTGACTTGTAAAACTATATGGTTGAATGATGATAACAATATCACAATTTGACATGTTGTGGAAAATACCTCCTACTTATCAATTAATGAGGTAAAGGGGCTCTATAATAAATGGTTCATAAGGCACAACGCTTGCTAAAGGTTTTGCAAATGGGGTTGCAAGGTAAGTGGGCTTAACCTTGGGGAAAAAATTGTGGTTAATCTTGCTTGAGCTGGAGTAGTACTGGGATGGGCGACCTTTGAAGAAAGCTTAGTGCTTCACCCCTGTGAGCATCACCTAGATGCAATGAGTGCTAAGTGGGCCATTCACTATCATGAGAGATGGGTTCTTGTGAACCACTACTCATGTAACATGGGTCAATGAGTTTGACTCGTAATATTACATGGTTCAATCTTGATAGCAATATCACAATTTGATATGCTATGGAAAATACTTCTTACTTATCAATTGATGAGCTAAAGGGGATTTATAATGAATTGTTCATAAGGATGTTAAAGGTTTTGCAAATGGAGTTGCAAGCTAATTGGGCTTAACATTGGGGAAAACTTTGTGGTTAAGTGTGTTTGAGCTAGAGTAGTATTGGGATGGGTGACCTCCTAGGAAATCTTGGTGCTTCACCTATGTGAGCATCACCTAGATGCAATGAGTGTTAAGTGGACCATTCAATCATGAGAGATGGGTACCTGTGAATCGCTACTCATAAAACATTGGTCAATGAGTTTGACTTGTAAAAGTACATGGTTGAATCATGATAGCAATATCACAATTTGACATGCTGTGGAAAATACCTCCTACTTATCAATTGATGAGCTAAAGGGGCTCTATAAGGAATGGTTCATAAGGAACAACACTTTTTGAAGGTTTTGCAAATGGAATTGCAAGCTAAGTGGGCTTAACCTTGGGGAAAACTCTGTGGTTAAGCGTGATTGAGCTGGAGTAGTATTGGGATGGGTGACCTCTCGGGAAAACCCGATGCTTCACCTCTGTGAGCATCACCTAGATGCAATGAGTGCTAAGTGGACCATTCGCAATCATGAGAGATGGGTTCCTATGAACCACTACTCATGAAACATGGGTCAATGAGTTTGAATCGTAAAACTATCATAAACACCCAAAATTGTCCATGTCATAACGTGTTACCTAGTCAATACATGACCTTGTAAGACATCTTGTAATATTTTACCCTAGGTCATTACATTATCCCACTTATCCTATTTATTCCACTTAATCACCTTCCCAATTAATTAATTCCCCTTCACATGTCTCAAAATAATTTAAATTAAATATTTGAATTAATCCCACTTATTACCACATTGCAACATGTGTCACATGACCAACTTTTCACATGCACAAATAATTTAAATAATTTTATTATTTAAATTATGAGATTCCCACCCACATCCTATTTTTAGCCCAATTTATTTGTGTTATAGGCATATTTTCCTCCAAAATAAATAAAAGAATCCCACTTATTCCCTCACGTTTTTAGCCTAATGTCATAACCCACTTAATGTGCATCATATGCACTAAAATCAACTTTTAATCCTAGCCATACACATCACACATTTGAATTTTAATCTTGGCCATCAAATCAAATTAGCTCTTGCCTATAAATCTAGCCTCACACAGGGCATTTGGGATCCATCTTCTTCTAGTATCCCTACTCTGCCAAAATTCTTCCAAAAATTCTCATCTATCTATCCTCTACCATCTATCATCTTCATCTTAATGTTCTACTTAAATAGTGAGCAACCAACATTCCTCCATCAATAATCAAACTTTCAAAATCTTGCATTTTCACGCGAGGTTGAGAAGAGCAATGGAGATAAATCGAGTTTAGCATGGATTTGGGTTTGCATTCTCTTATTACTTTGATTTTCATGCTTGCTCGTACTCTATTGTGCTAGTTGGGGTTTTGATATTTTGTTGTTTTAGTTTTATAGCTGATTTTTCCTAACTACATTTGGTGAACCTAACGTGAATTCTTTGATCTAGCTTGCTTTTTGCAGGTTTTATTGACTTTATGTTGCAAATCTGTTATCTTTTCGACAAAACACTAGGTTTTAAAGATTTCATCATATCTTCCAAATGACTATGAATTTTTCTACAAGATTTTCATAGAAGTTTGTTCATTATCTAAGGAAGCTACAATAGAAAAATTGTGGGTTTATCACCATTTTTATTTGATTTTTAGGTTAAATAAGGTGCTAACTGGTTTGATCTTTGTTTTCTTTAGGGTTTTCATAAATCCACATTTTTGGGAACAAAACAAGGATTTATTTTACTTCTTTACATTTTTGGAAAGCTCTTAGAAAATTAGAAGGGGTCTCTTCTTTGATTTTTTATTTTTCAGATCAATAATGTCTTCAAATAATCAAATCTAATTCGGCTATGTTAAAAACATGTATCTGAAATTGGAATTTTTCGATGGGCTAATTTTTTTTTTTATGGCTACATTATAATATTATTTTTTTATTTTGTAGGTGAATCTAAGGAGTTGGAACAACATTGACATCAATTTCTACAACAGATTTAAGGATGAAAAAAATTAGGTGCACAAATTCCATCTTTCATCTCTAATCATTGCTAGTCAACACACTTCAATTTAAGGCTTAAAAAGAACAACTTGTTTGATCACACACTTGGATTTTGGGCTTAAAAAGAAACATCTTGTTTGTTGTCACATTAATGAAATTGGGTTAAAACAAACAACTGTTTTCCTACACATTTGGCTTTGGGATCTAAAAAGAACAAGTGCTTGAACTGTTTTACACACATTTTGATTTTCTAAAGAGAAATTAACAACTGCAAGCATGAATAAATTGTGTGGGTGTATGCTCTCTCCTCGCATTGCAAAATGATCTTGGAGATGAAAAACACCTCACATGGTTTGCTTTTGTCATACCCTTCTTAGGAGGCTTGCTTGGAAACACACCACTTCAAGGGATGACCTCAATCAAGAGGTGAATCAAAAGACACCCTCCTTTGGGAGTTGAAATCTTGTCACTCTTCGCTAAGCCCCAAAGAAATTTATACCTCTAGGAAGTGAAGGTGAAGGGTGGGTTATTCCTTTCTCTCGACTGTGTGGCAAGATTTTGCTTTCAAATCATCCCTAGTCAACCTTATGCATCCTAGCTTAAGACCTAATTGGCCATACCCACTTGACTAACATTAGGCTTGTTGTTGTGTATTCAAGTGTTTGCTTAATCATAACATTTAATCTTGAAAGACACATTTATCATTGTGTTTGGCCTTTGTGTTCACGCATTTACATGTGAGATCTTGTGTTTGATATTGCCCAAGTCAAACTTTCAATAAACATTCTCCACATCATCCAATCTTTCCAAGCCAAGTCATCCTAGTCATTTGACAAGCAATCACATACCAATCATTTTAAATCATCATTGTTACCATAATCAAATATTTTCCAAAAGTGACACCATGCCAACATTAGAAGACCTAGTACCCAAATTCCAAGACCTCCTCCAATCACTTTATTAAGCACCACAACCATTAGACCAATTGTATAGGAGTGAATTTACACCCCATGTGCAAATTCCCATTTTGTCCATTTCCACTTTAGAAAACCAAGTTTGGAGGCTTAATTCCACCTAAGCTTGTTGCTTGCATCCCACTTGGTGCCTGTTTTGAGCATTGGTAGAGGCGTTTCTGTTGGGGACACTTGCACGACACACTTACGTCCCTGGTAGATTCTTGCGGCTGAACCTACAGAGGCGTTACACTTCTCATTGGGAGTCAAGTTGTAATGCTCCCTTCAACTGATTGACCCGAATATAGTTTTTTTTTCCATCCCTTCTTCAAATTCACTCCTTGAACAAGCATTTCAATCCTCTAATCATTCAAACAATCTTCTACACACTTTAAGCATCCATTCTCACACTATTGCACTCATTCTCAAGCTTTCAAGCAACATTTTTGCACTCCATTGCAACAAGCACAACACTCCATCACTTTGGTAGAGCAAGTTGGGAATGAACACCATTGCAACAGAGGCTAGAGTACTCTCATTTTCTCCCCCAAGCAGCCTTGAGTGCTCTTGGTGGAGGTGGTAAGCTTCCCTTTCCTTCCTTCTATCACTTGGTTGAGTTAGCACTTTACTGTTTTACAATGCTTTTGTGCTCTTTACTATATTGTTCTCTTTTTCTCGCTTTCTTGGTTGTCTGTGGAGGTGGAAACATCTAAATGGGGGTCTAACTAAGGTAGGTCCCTATATAGCCACCCAACATTTTCCTCTTCTTGTGTGTAGGTGTACGTACTTTGCAGAGCTAGCTAGCGAATAAGCTCCTCTACAAAATCATCTTTGTTACCCTAGCTTTGGTATATTTTCTTTATCACATTCATTTGTACTTCTTGTATTTCATCTAGTGTTGTTTTTTTGATAGTTCACATTGTACTTTCGGTCCTCTAGTCATATGAATGCCAGGGCACCTGAGAGACACCAATGCATCGCGCTGTCATCCCAAAAATTGTGCTCTCATTCTCAAACAAAGAGCTATTCGAGATACAGTGTTGAGCTCAGAAACTAGCTCACCTAGCCTCATTTACAATCTTGGGATTGGAGAGTGATTGCAAGAATTTATAGTCCTCATCATTCTCATCCTCATTTCCTAAACTTCCTGCTAAGTTGCGGTAAGTTAAGGCAACCTTCTACATCTTGGCCCTCTATGACCTGGGGCCTTGCATGTGGTGTCCCCCTATCTTACATTTTGGTGAACATGATGTGAAACATTTTGGTTCTGTTTTGCAAGATTGACAGTTCCTTTCCTCGTACTCTAGGAGTGTTGTAGGTGTGAGTGTTGTGAGGCTGTCGCCTTACAACCTAACCTGCGACCCCTATTTGGAAGGTTCCAAAGGTATTGCATAACAAAACCTTAGTTGAGTCACTATCTTATCCTTTTACCTTTAGGAACTCTATGAAAGTATTGTCTAGTGTGCACAATGGCCTCCTTCCTGCATCAACCTATCCCCTCTACGCAGCCTATGGATAGTGGTATTGGTATAGCCTTCACTTCATAGGACCACTCGACGGGTTTTAACAAGGAACCATCTCCTCTCTATATTCTTGCACGGATCAATGGAAACATCGTATCAAGTGTTCTCATTGATCTGACGTCACTAGTAAACATCATAACTGAGGAGATTAT
>VDFB02255908.1:0-53184 GCA_007258455.2 Sequoia sempervirens | reverse complement strand
AAGATATGTAGGATAGTAGTTGAAGGATGGGGAGATGGAGGTATGTGGGAATGGAATCGTGATCAATGCTTGCACACACCATGTTAAACATTGAAGCTTTTGATGGAAAGGTGGTGTAGGAAGCAATGGCAATGTTTGCTTAGGGGATGGTTGACAAAGTGATTTAGGTACCCACATAGACTTAGTATTTTTATGATTTTTGCTTTGTTGGTGGGAATTTTGAAAGGAGTGGGATTTTTGGATGGAAGAGGATGGTTGGGATTTTTGTGATGTGGATGCTTCATTTGACTTGATTTCTTTTTTCTTAGGTACCCAAACCATTTTGTTTTATACTTTTATTTTGATGGTATGGGCTTATATTGATTTTTGAATGTACTTGGCTTTGAATTTTTGCAATTGTATGCTAAGGCATTAGGACCTTTAGGATTTTTGATTTTATGTGTGGAGGAATCCAAATTTTTATTTTTGAATCCCTTGGGCTTGGTGGAATGAGTGGAAGCTTTATGTTTAGACAATGTGTGCATTTGTTTGTCATGATTGGGATTTTTAAAAGATTTATGAATAGATGGATAAGGGGATTGGATAATGAGGATATTAGGTGTTTGGAGTAGTGGAGGTAGATCAGATGGAGGGATATTAGTTGGAAGCAATGGTGGTAGAGTGGATGGTGGAATTTGTATGGTCACATGCTTTTGCAATTTGTAGGATGATGGAGGTGGAATGGCAACATTTGTTTTGGGTATATGATAGGGCTTATGAAGGAAGGAGGTGGACTTAGGATGCATGGAGGAAGTACCAACATCTTGAGATTGGTGTCCTTGGGGTGTATATCCAAGGCCATAAGAGCATGGAGGGGCATTGACATGGATTAACTCCAAAATACCTTGTTTGTAAAGGCCTAAGCCTTTACCTTGATAGTTCATGTTTTGAAGCGTGCGATGAACAATGGAACTAGGTGTGTTTTGGAAACTAGACATAGTTCATTATTAGGTGAAGTGGAGGAAAATTGTTGTTGTCCTAAGGAGGAACATTCATGGATTAAGGTCGTAAGACCAATAGGATATGATGGTGGACTTGAGGTGGGATCGATATATCATGTGGAAGGATCATTAGGATCTTTATTATGTTCATGTAGATCCAAATTATTTGTTTGATCTTCTATATATGCTTGGGCTTAACACATGTCTCATCATGAGAAGTGAGAGTTTGTGCATCATGGATAGTGCTAGATGGAGGGGGAGTTTCTTCGCTTTGAAGGAAGGCCATGGAACGGGGTGAATGTTCAAGTAGGTCAACAAGACTTTCATTATGTGGATCTTGGGTGTCTTGTTCATGAATGGTAATGGGGGTATGGATAAGATCAAGTTGCCCATGGATAGGTTCTTCACCGTGAATAGTATCTTGATCATAGAAAAGATATATGTTATGGATAGGTTGAATGAAAATGATTTGATCTTGATTAGTAGGAGGGCTTGATGTTTCCCCATGCTTAGGATTAGGCTCTTGACATACCTGTTGGCTTGCTTGAATGGAAGTGGATGATCAAGGATCTTGGAGGGGCTTGGGGTAAACCCACAAAAGTGGTTTACAATTTGATTGAGGAAGGAAAAGTTGCCAAAAATGGCTCCATGCAAAAAAAATTGGTTTTCAAGGGGTTTGAACAAACCAAAAAAGGGTTTGCTAGAACCCTGGTTTGAGCGAACCCATTAAATGCAAAGTCCCACCATTCCTGTTCTCCAAAACAAAAGAAAATTTGAGGGGGTTCACCAATCCCTGTGTCAACCCCTTCTCACCAGCACCAAAAAGTCCGTATTCCACTTCAAAGCTTGGGTTGAGGATGAAAATGGCAGAATCACATACCCAACTAGATGATGATAGTCCTCAGAACAAGCTATCAATCGAATATAATTTTAATATGTTTTGGTTTTATTATCTATTTTTTTTAGTTTGATTAAACATAGGTTTTCCACCGAAAATCAAGCTCTTTGATCTTCACATGTGGAAAAATAACATATTATCAAAAAAGAATTGAAAAATATAGAGTGCACCAAATATTAAGTCCTTGATCCAAACCTAAAAATGAATTTCAATACATACAAAAAAATTTATGATTATACAAGAGAGCCTATGTCTTAATTGTTATTGCCTGAATTTCAAAACTTGATTAAGGAAAAAATATTCAATAAAACACTATAAAACCAATTGGAAGCACTAGATATCATAGTTAGAAATATAAATTTAAAAATATTAGAATTTTATCTTTCACGGAAAAAAATTTGTGTTATACGGTGAGCATCACTCCTTAAAAATGTTGTTTACTAAAAAAAAACTAGTTTTTGAAGGAGATGGAAAAAGAAGTGCAATCTAATTCCAAAAAAATTGAAAAAAATATATTTAGAATATAAAGACAAAATGTCACAAATCACTAGTTTGCATCATCTTTAAATTCCTCACAGTTTAGGCACTATAGGTGCCCAAAAGTGAAGATTTGGTTAGAAAAAATTATTTCAGTGTCTAGTTTGGCCAAAAATTGTAAACCAGTATTGTGGGATCACCCCTCGAAATTTTCTTGATGGTAAATCTCATGAGGGAATGATGGAGGTTGACTTGGGCTCATGGGGGGAGACTCTATAATAGGTTCAAGGGGTTGTGGGTGACATGATGGAATTAGAAGACTAGGCATGGTGTTGGAAGAATCTTTTGTAAGCTCAAGGATGGGAAATGGTTGACATGGTTGACTCCTTGCTAGTAGCCCTTAGGCAACATCCTTTGTAGGTGGATGGGTGGATTTGGGTTTGCTTTTTCAATGTTTGAATTTAGTTCATGTAATTGATGGAGGATTGGATGATGGTGTGGGTAATGAAGGGTTTGATGGGTTGGAATGTGTGGGGACCAATGGATTTGGACTAGGACATGGTGGCTTTAGGATAGGCCTTCGATTAGATGGTGGTATAATATATTTATAGGATGCATGATCTAGATTGGTTTCTCCCTTGTCAAAGGTTATTAGGTCTTGTAGCATAGGTGGACTTAAGTCTATTAGTTCTTGCTGCAAAAGTGGACTTGGGGTCGCTTGATTTATGTACAAAGGGCCACTTGAACTTGCATGTGGTTCTTGTGAGGACACTTGGTTGCCTTGTGGATAGGTTTGGTGATGAGGTGGAATGGTAAGGCATGTAGGTAAAAGGGTTTTTGATATGGATTTTTGTGGATAATAGTTGATATTGGAAGAAGTAGGGTATGGTGATGTGGCATTGTTATGGGAAGATGTGAGATAAGGTGATGTGGGATTATTATAGAAAGATGTGAGATAAGGTGATGTGGAATTGTTATGGAAGGATGTGGAATAAGGTGATATGGAATTGTTTTGATAGGTGGATGGATTAGATTGATATGGAATGGATAGAGATGCCACATAGGAATGAGGTGGAATTGATTGGTGTTGAATGAATAGAGGATGATGTGCTTGTTGGTTTTGACAAGTGGCTATGAGATATTGGGCTTGCGCTATGAGATGTTGCATTTGAGGTGATTGGCTTGCTTGAGGTTGTAATTGTTGGATGAGGCATTGGAGCCTATGTATATTTTGTTGGTGTAAGATAGGAGGACCACCACATGCAAGAACCCAGATCATGGAGGGCCAAGATGCAGAAGGCTACCCTAACTTACCTCAACTTAGCGAGAATTTTAGGGAATGAGGAGTAGAATGATGAGGACTATAAAGTCCTACAACCACTCTGCAACCTGAGATTCTAAATGAGGCTAGGTGAGCTAGTTTTCAAGCTCAACACTATATCTAAGATAGCTCTCTATCTGAGGACAAGAGCGCAATTTTAGAATGACAATGCGATGCACTGCATCTCTCAGGTGCAGTGTGACGCATTGTCGTCTCTCAGGTTCACTGGCATCCATATGTCCAAAGGACCAAAAGTACAATGTGAACTATCAAAAAATAAGCTAGCAACCTAGCTAATTACTTCTAAAAGAGAAAAACAACACTATGAAATATGAGAAGTACAAATGAATGTGATAAAGCAAACATACCAAAGCTAGGGTAACAAAGATGATTTTGTAGAGGAGCCTATTTTCCAACTAGCTCCGCAAAGTACGTACATCTACACATAGGAAGAGGAAAATTTTGGTAGTTGTATAGGGGTCTACCTCAGTCAGAACCTCGTTTAGGTGTTTCCACCTCCACGAAAAACCAAGAAAGCGAGAAAAAGAGAACAATATAGTAAAGAGCACAAAAGCACTGTAAAATAGTAAAGTGCTAACTCAACCAAGTGATAGAAGGAAGGAAAGGGAAGCTTACCACCTCCACCAAGAGCACTCAAGGTTGCTTGGGGGATAAAATGAGAGTACTCAAGCCTCTGTTGAAATGGTGTTTCATTCCCAACTTGCTCTACCAAAGTGATGGAGTGTTGTGTTTGTTGCAATGGAGTGCAAGAATGTTGCTTGAAAGCTTGAGAATGAGTGCAAGAGTGTGAGAATAGATGCTTGAAGTGTGTAGAAGATTGTTTGAATGCTTAGAGGATTGAAATGCTTGTTCAAGGAGTGAATTTGAAGAAGGGACGAAGAAAACAGCCATTTTTGGGTTGGTTGGCCAAAGGGAGCATTAGAACTTGACTCCCAATGAGAAGTGTAATGCCTGTACAAGTTTAGCCACAGGAATCTGCCAAGGATGTAAGCGTTCCACGCATGCGTCCCTGAAAAAAATGCCTCCACTGACACTCAAAACAAGCACCAAGTGGGATGCAAGTAGCGGGCTTAGGTAGAATTAAGCCTCTAAACTTAGTTTTCTAAAGTGGAAAGGGACAAAAGAGGAATTTACACATGGGGTGTAAATTCACTGCTATACATTTTTCCCCCACTTTAGCAAGCACAAGTACTGATGAGTGCTTGGTAAAGTAGATTAAGGAGATAGTAAGATTAGAAATGTATACCTAAACTGTCGAGGAAGCAAAACATGATTTAGCATACCTGAAGGTGCAGGGCAAGCGAAGGACTCCATAGCTTCTCAGAACTATGAACTTGTAAAAAGAGAAAGTGCCTTACCATCTCTCAGTCCTACAACGAAGGTATCCCACAAAAACTCTAGCATGGAGGAAACCCAAAGGAAGTGCCCTACAAGCTCTTAGACCTATAGGGAAGGTATCCCCCAAAAAATCTAGCATGGAGGAAATGCAAAGGAAGTTCCCTACAAGCTCTCAAACCTGTAGGGAAGGTATCCCCCAAAAACTCTAGAATGGAGGAAACCTAGGAAAGTGAACTTCATACAGTCAAGAAGTGCCCATGTAGGCAAGTAAGCAGACAGTTGCGTAGACCGTTAATAATTAGGAATTCTTTCAAAGGGGTCTATCGGGAATCCTTCAAAAGAAGAGGGGTCCACTCAAGGGACACACTATTTGAAAAGCGAGGTCTAGTTAGGCTACCCCCAAGCTAGACGCGAATAATTTCACTCAAGATAAAATATTTCGAAAGGGGTCCCTTGGGAACCTGCCATGACGAAGGGGGTCCACTCAAGGGACGTGCGATTTGAAAATAGATGTTTTCTTTCTCAGAGTGATCCATTATCAAGGGATCCTTTCGAAAGATGTTCACTTCATAAAGGAATTCGAAAGGAAGAATATGCCCCCATGTGAGGGGAAGGTCAAAGTTGTTCCTACTTCAAAGGGAGGTTTACAAATCATTTCTTTATGAACCCATGATGAAGAAAACATGTTCTATTAGGGTTCCAAGCTAAGAATGTGAATCTAAAGAAAGGTTTGTGAAGGCTTTTGAGAAACTATTTGTTGGCAACGAATACGTTTTGTAAAAATTGAAATGTTGAAGAAGCGGTGTTGTCACACATAAGAGGGACAACTCAAGCAAAGAAGAGAGAGATACAGAGAAAGCAAAAAGAAAGAAGACACAAACAAAGGGCACAGGGGTAGCCTAATATTTCAAGGTCAGAACTACTCATAAATATATATAAATATGTATAGTAATAGTATATAAATGAACTATCATCAACCCTCTACTATATCAAACCATGTGAAAAATGCATGAGAAGACAAAGTTAAAAATAAAAAAAATTGGGTCAACATGGAAGGGACGCCTAAATGCCCCCAATGCTTTGCATCATCCGCAATTTATCGAAAATCAAGCACAAACATGGAAGAATGATGATACAAACAGAAGAAGGTTTATGACATGAGAACCATGCCTGTATCCAAGCACCAAAAAGGGTGACAAGGGTCATTGAGGCACATATAGCATGATCATGGGGGAACACATCACAAAACACACACACACAAACGATCAAGAAGAAGCCTCCTCCTAACATTGATCAGCCAAGAGGTCATCTACTTCCCACTCTAGATCATCATAGGGGGAAGGAGAATGAGCCTATAGTGATGGGATGTTAAGTGGAGGAGCGTCCGACCCTCCCGCAATAAGGGCCAAGTAAGAGGGCCCCTTGAGGTCCTCTCCACCGAAATTTTATGGAGCCAAGGTCAGTGATTTCACAAAATAATTATGACATAGTTAAGAAGTGGCCATGTAAGCAAGTAAGCAAACAGTCGCGCAAACCATCAATAATTAGGAACTCCGCAAAGTCAGGAAGCGACCATGTAGGAAAGTAAGTGGATAGTCGCGCAAACAGTCAATAATTAGGAAGTCTTACAAAGGGGTCCCTCGAGAACCCTTCAAAAGAAGAGGGGTCCACTCAAGGGATGCACTATTTGAAAAGCAAGGTCTAGTTAGGTTGCCCCCAAGCTAGATGCGAATGATTTCACTCAAGATAAGATCTTTCAAAAGGGGTCCCTTAGGAACCTATCGTGAAGAAGGGGGTCCACTCAAGGGATGCATGATTTGAAAGCAGATGTTTTCTTTCTCAAAGCGATCCATCATCAAGGGATCCTTTTGAAAGATGTTCACTTCATCAACGAATTTGAAGGGAAGAATATGCCCCCACACGAGGGGAAGGTCAAAGTTGTTCCTGCTTCAAAGGGAGGTTTACAAGTCCTTTCTTTACGAGCCCATGATGAAGGAAACATGTTCTATTAGGGTTCCAAGCTAAGAATGTGAATCTGAAGAAAGGTTTACGAAGACTTTTGAGAAAATATTCATTGGCAATGAATGCATTTTTTAAAAATTGAAATGTTGAAGAAGCGACGTTGTCACACATAAGAGGGACAACTCAAGCAAAGAAGAGAGATATAAAGAGAAAGCAAAAAGAAAGAAGACACAAAAAAAGGGCACAAGGGTAGCCTGATATTTTGGGGTCAGAACTACTCATAAATATATATAAATATATATAGTAATAGTATATAAATGAACTGTCATCAACCCCCTACTATATCAGACCATGTGAAGAATGCATGAGAAGGAAAATTTAAAAATAAAAAAATTGGGTCAACATGGAAGGGAAGCCTAAATGCCCCCAACTCTTTGCATTGTCCCCAATTTGTCGAAAATCAAGCACAAACATGGAAGAATGATGACACAAATAGAAGAAGGATTATGACACAAGAACCACGCCTGTATCCAAGTGCCAACAAGGGTGATAAGGTTCATTGAGGCACATATAGCATGATCGTGGCAGAACACATCACAAAACACACACACACACACAAGATCAAGAAGAGGCCTCCTCCTAACACTGAGTAGCCAAGAGGTCATTTGCTTCCCACTCTAGATCATCATAGGGGTAAGGAGAATGAGCCTGCAGTGGTGGGATGTAAAGTGGAGGAGCATTCAACCCTCCCACAACAAGGGTCAAGTAAGAGGTCCCCTCAAGGTCCTCTACACCAAGCTCTTATGGAGCCAAGGTCAATGATTTCATGAAAATTGCTAATAGAGTCAGGAAGCGGCCATGTAGGCAAGTAAGCAGACAGTCGCACAGATCGTTAATAATTAGGAACTCTACAGAGTCAGGAAGCAGCCATGTAGGCAAGTAAGCATACAATCGTGCAAACCGTCAATAATTAGGAGGTCTTTCAAAGGGGTCCCTTGAGAACCCTTCAAAAGAAGAGGGTTCCACTCAAGGGATGCACTATTTGAAAAGCAAGGTCTAGTTAGGTTGCCCCTAAGCTAGAAACAAATGATTTCACTCAAGATAAGATCTTTCAAAAGGGGTCCCTCAGGAACCTGCCATGAAGAAGGGGGTCCACTCAAGGGATGTACGATTTGAAAGCAGATGTTTTCTTTCTCAAAGAAATCCATTATCAAGGGATCCTTTCAAAAAATGTTCACTTCATCAAGGAATTTGAAAGGAAGAATATGCCCCCACGCGATGGGAAGGTCAAAGTTGTTCCTACTTCAAAGGGAAGTTTACAAGTCCTCTCTTTACACACCCATGATGAAGGAAACATGTTCTATTAGGGTTCCAAGCTAAGAATGTGTATCTGAAGAAAGGTTTGAGAAGATTTTTGAGAAAATATTCATTGGCAACAAATTCATTTTTTGAAAATTGAAATGTTGAAGAAGCGGCATTGTCACACATAAGAGGGACAACTCAAGCAAAGAATAGAAAGATAAAGAGAAAGCAAAAAGAAAGAAGACACAAACAAAGGGCACAAGGGTAGCCTAATATTTCGGGGTCAAAACTACTCATAAATATATATAAATATGTATAGTAATAATATATAAATGAACTGTCATCAGCCCCCTACTATATCAAACCATGTGAAGAATGCACAAGAAGACAAAGTTAAAAATAAAAAAATTGGGTCAACATGGAAGGGAAGCCTAAATGCCCCTAACGCTTTGCATCGTCCCCAATTTGTCAAAAATTGAGCACAAACATGGAAGAATGATTATACAAATAGAAGAAGGTTTACAACACAAGAGCCACACTTGTATCCAAGCACCAACAAGGGTAACAAGGTTCATCAAGGCACACATAGCATGATCATGGGGGAACACATCACAAAACACACACACACATAAAAGATCAAGAAGAGGCCTCCTCCTAACACTGATCAGCCAAGAGGTCATCTACTTCCCACTCTAAATCATCATAGGGGGAAGGAGAATGAGCCTGTAGTGGTGGGATGTTAAGTGGAGGAGTGTCTGACCCTCCCGCAACAAGGGCCAAGGAAGAGGGCCCCTCGAGGTCCTCTCCACCGAACTCTTATGGAGCCAAGGTTAGCAATTTCGCAAAAATTGTTGACAAGGTCAAAACTTCATCCACAGAGTTAAACATGTACCCCACAGGAGCACCATATCTAACTACAGTGGATGAGGCAAGCTACACCTAAGATTCACCACTGGGCTCGCCAAGTGACTTGGGAGCGGTGACGAACTTAGGAGAAGCTAGGACTGGTTTTGTCACTAGGACAAAACAAGTCAACATGGGACTGCCTTGCGAAGAAGGTGGGCTCCTCTTACATCCTTCACTACTAGAAGAACCACACTCCACCTTTCTCTTCGTCGAGGGAGACGAACTCCCTGCAGATGAGGCTAGAGGTGTGAAGGAATAGGAGGAAAGAACTGCAGCGGATACAATCAAGGTATTAATCATATCCATGGGTTTTGGGAAAGGTTGGATATCTGGAATGGACATCAGCAAAGGTGGCTCCACTGAAGGAGCGATGAACACCTGTACCCCCTTAGGGTTAGGTGTGTTCACACTCACAGCGGAAGCCAGAAGCAGCGCGGAACCAAACTAGAGAGAAGTAGAAGGAAGGGAAGAGGGCGACATGACAGGAGGCCCTGAAGCAAGGGTGGATGTCTCTTCCTCCTTCCTTTGCAAGGCAGCCTACTCAAATAAGAGAGCCTTTCACCAACAATTACGCTCGTGCACAAGGCAGTTTCTGTGACTCTTGGAGCTAGAGGCTAGAGGCTATGAAGGAACAACAAGCTCTTTCTCAACCATGGGGATGTCCACTACAACCATTTTTGGCAGAGGAACAAATTCCTAAATGGGAGCAAGAGGAATAGGTTGAGAAGGATCAGGGGGAGTTGGCTCAAGAGCCTCAGTAGTAGGCCTCTTCCTGTCCTCTACTTTGGGAGAAGGAGTGGTAAGAGGCCGTGAAGGTTGAGACAAAGAGGACTCTCCACGGGAGACCTTCCTATTGTACTAAACAAGTCTAGGCTCTTTCAGTAGGACAAGAAGTTTGAACAAAGGACGCTTAGGCTTTTGCCAAGTAGACACTATAGGGTTCTCCTACAAATGAGGAGCAGATCCTGATGATACCACAGCAGAGCGAGAAGAAGCGTCATACTGACCAACAAAAGAGGAAGGAGGATCTCAAGACCACTTCTCTTCTTCCCTCTTTCGTGCTTTAGCGACATCGTTGTCAGCTTTTAAACAAGCCCTATGTGAAATAGCATAAGGCAAGGGAGGGTACCTCACTTTCAGCCTCAGACACCCTTTCCTATAATTCATATATGTTCGGTGCAAAAGGTTTGTCCTAGGCAAGAGAGGACCAACGAGCGTAGTCCAAGATTTGTGCAAGGATTAGCTACTATGTGCAACCGGTGGTCTATGACTAGTGTCATGGATTATGTGTATAGAATCTCTATGGATAAATTTTAGACATTTATGCACAACCGAAGGTACCACATTCATCGCCACCAACCAAGGGTTACCCAATTTCACCCTAAAGAGCTCAGACCTAGGGAAACAAGAGGTTCATAGATTTAGGTCCCACCAGGACCATCAGGACAATACTACCTAAAGGGGGCACAAAAATCCTGTCATGTGTGTGGATGGTACTCATGGGTGCATCATACCCATCTTTATATAAAAATTTGATCAGCATAATCTCCTCAGTTATGATGTTTACTAGTGACGTCAGATCAATGAGAACACTTGATACGATGTTTCCATTGATCCGTGCAAGAATATAGAGAGGAGATGGTTCCTTGTTAAAACCCGTCGAGTGGTCCTATGAAGTGAAGGCTATACCAATACCACTATCCATAGGCTGCGTAGAGGGGATAGGTTGATGCAGGAAGGAGGCCATTGTGCACACTAGACAATACTTTCATAGAGTTCCTAAAGGTAAAAGGATAAGATAGTGACTCAACTAAGGTTTTGTTATGCAATACCTTTGGAACCTTCCAAATAGGGGTCGCAGGTTAGGTTGTAAGGCGACAGCCTCACAACACTCACACCTACAACACTCCTAGAGTACGAGGAAAGGAACTGTCAATCTTGCAAAACAGAACCAAAATGTTTCACATCATGTTCACCAAAATGTAAGATAGGGGGACACCACATGCAAGGCCCCAGGTCATAGAGGGCCAAGATGTAGAAGGTTGCCTTAACTTACCGCAACTTAGCAGGAAGTTTAGGAAATGAGGATGAGAATGATGAGGACTATAAATTCTTGCAATCACTCTCCAATCCCAAGATTGTAAATGAGGCTAGGTGAGCTAGTTTCTGAGCTCAACACTGTATCTCGAATAGCTCTTTGTTTGAGAATGAGAGCACAATTTTTGGGATGACAGCGCGATGCATTGGTGTCTCTCAGGTGCCCTGGCATTCATATGACTAGAGGACCGAAAGTACAATGTGAACTATCAAAAAAACAACACTAGATGAAATACAAGAAGTACAAATGAATGTGATAAAGAAAATATACCAAAGCTAGGGTAACAAAGATGATTTTGTAGAGGAGCTTATTCGCTAGCTAGCTCTGCAAAGTACGTACACCTACACACAAGAAGAGGAAAATGTTGGGTGGCTATATAGGGACCTACCTTAGTTAGACCCCCATTTAGATGTTTCCACCTCCACAGACAACCAAGAAAGCGAGAAAAAGAGAACAATATAGTAAAGAGCACAAAAGCATTGTAAAACAGTAAAGTGCTAACTCAACCAAGTGATAGAAGGAAGGAAAGGGAAGCTTACCACCTCCACCAAGAGCACTCAAGGCTGCTTGGGGGAGAAAATGAGAGTACTCTAGCCTCTGTTGCAATGGTGTTCATTCCCAACTTGCTCTACCAAAGTGATGGAGTGTTGTGCTTGTTGCAATGGAGTGCAAAAATGTTGCTTGAAAGCTTGAGAATGAGTGCAATAGTGTGAGAATGGATGCTTAAAGTGTGTAGAAGATTGTTTGAATGATTAGAGGATTGAAATGCTTGTTCAAGGAGTGAATTTGAAGAAGGGATGGAAAAAAAAACTATATTCGGGTCAATCAGTTGAAGGGAGCATTACAACTTGACTCCCAATGAGAAGTGTAACGCCTCTGTAGGTTCAGCCGCAAGAATCTACCAGGGACGTAAGTGTGTCGTGCAAGTGTCCCCAACAGAAACGCCTCTACCAATGCTCAAAACAGGCACCAAGTGGGATGCAAGCAACAAGCTTAGGTGGAATTAAGCCTCCAAACTTGGTTTTCTAAAGTGGAAATGGACAAAATGGGAATTTGCACATGGGGTGTAAATTCACTCCTATACAATTGGTCTAATGGTTGTGGTGCTTAATAAAGTGATTGGAGGAGGTCTTGGAATTTGGGTACTAGGTCTTCTAATGTTGGCATGGTGTCACTTTTGGAAAATATTTGATTATGGTAACAATGATGATTTAAAATGATTGGTATGTGATTGCTTGTCAAATGACTAGGATGACTTGGCTTGGAAAGATTGGATGATGTGGAGAATGTTTATTGAAAGTTTGACTTGGGCAATATCAAACACAAGATCTCACATGTAAATGCGTGAACACAAAGGCCAAACACAATGATAAATGTGTCTTTCAAGATTAAATGTTATGATTAAGCAAACACTTGAATACACAACAACAAGCCTAATGTTAGTCAAGTGGGTATGGCCAATTAGGTCTTAAGCTAGGATGCATAAGGTTGACTAGGGATGATTTGAAAGCAAAATCTTGCCACACAGTCGAGAGAAAGGAATAACCCACCCTTCACCTTCACTTCCTAGAGGTATAAATTTCTTTGGGGCTTAGCGAAGAGTGACAAGATTTCAACTCCCAAAGGAGGGTGTCTTTTGATTCACCTCTTGATTGAGGTCATCCCTTGAAGTGGTGTGTTTCCAAGCAAGCCTCCTAAGAAGGGTATGACAAAAGCAAACCATGTGAGGTGTTTTTCATCTCCAAGATCATTTTGCAATGCGAGGAGAGAGCATACACCCACACAATTTATTCATGCTTGCAGTTGTTAATTTCTCTTTAGAAAATCAAAATGTGTGTAAAACAGTTCAAGCACTTGTTCTTTTTAGATCCCAAAGCCAAATGTGTAGGAAAACAGTTGTTTGTTTTAACCCAATTTCATTAATGTGACAACAAACAAGATGTTTCTTTTTAAGCCCAAAATCCAAGTGTGTGATCAAACAAGTTGTTCTTTTTAAGCCTTAAATTGAAGTGTGTTGACTAGCAATGATTAGAGATGAAAGATGGAATTTGTGCACCTAATTTTTTTCATCCTTAAATCTGTTGTAGAAATTGATGTCAATGTTGTTCCAACTCCTCAGATTCACCTACAAAATCAAAAAATAATATTATAATGTAGCCATAAAAAATAAATTAGCTCATCGAAAAATTCCAATTTCAAATACATGTTTTTAACATAGCCGAATTAGATTCGATTATTTGAAGACATTATTGATCTGAAAAATAAAAAATCAAAGAAGAGACCCCTTCTAATTTTCTAAGAGCTTTCCAAAAATATAAAGAAGTAAAAAAAAATCCTTGTTTTGTTCCCAAAAATGTGGATTTATGAAAACCCTAGAGAAAACAAAGATCAAACCAGTTAGCACCTTATTTAACCTAAAAATCAAATAAAAATGGTGATAAACCCACAATTTTTCTGTTGTAGCTTCCTTAGATAATGAACAACCTCCTATGAAAATCTTGTAGAAAAATTCATAGTCATTTGGAAGATATGATGAAATCTTTAAAACCTAGTGTTTTGTCCAAAAAATAACAGATTTGCAACATAAAGTCAATAAAACCTGCAAAAAGCAAGCTAGATCAAAGAATTCACGTTAGGTTCACCAAATGTAGTTAGGAAAAATCAGATATAAAACTAAAACAACAAAATATCAAAACCCCAACTAGCACAATAGAGTACGAGCAAGCATGAAAATCAAAGTAACAAGAGAATGCAAACCCAAATCCATGCTAAACTCGATTTATCTCCATTGCTCTTCTCAACCTCGTGTGAAAATGCAAGATTTTGAAAGTTTGATTGTTGATGGAGGAATGTTGGTTGCTCACTATTTAAGTAGAACATTAAGATGAAGATGATAGATGGTAAAGGATAGATAGATGAGAATTTTTGGAAGAATTTTGGCAGAGTAGGGATACTAGAAGAAGATGGATCCCAAATGCCCTGTGTGAAGCTAGATTTATAGGCAAGAGCTAATTTGATTCGATGGCCAAGATTAAAAGTCAAATGTGTGATGTGTATGGCTAGGATTAAAAGTTGATTTTAGTGCATATGGCGCACATTAAGTGGGTTATGACATGAGGCTAAAAATGTGAGGGAATAAGTGGGATTCTTTTATTTATTTTGGAGGAAAATATGCCTATAACACAAATAAATGGGGCTAAAAATAGGATGTGGGTGGGAATCTCATAATTTAAATAATAAAATTATTTAAATTATTTGTGCATGTGAAAAGTTGTAGTCATGTGACACATGTTGCAATGTGGTAATAAGTGGGATTAATTCAAATATTTAATTTGAATTATTTTGAGACATGTGAAGGGGAATTAATTAATTGGGAAGGTGATTAAGTGGAATAAATAGGATAAGTGGGATAATGTAATGACCTAGGGTAAAATATTACAAGATGTCTTACAAGGTCATGTATTGACTAGGTAACACGTTATGACATGGACAATTTTGGGTGTTTATGATAGTTTTACGAGTCAAACTCATTGACCCATGTTTCATGAGTAGTGGTTCATAGGAACCCATCTCTCATGATGGTGAATGGTCCACTTAGCACTCATTGCATCTAGGTGATGCTCACAGAGGTGAAGCATCGGGTTTTCCCTAGAGGTGACCCATCCCAATACTACTCCAGCTCAAGCACGCTTAACCACAGAGTTTTCCCCAAGGTTAAGCCCGCTTAGCTTGCAATTCCATTTGCAAAACCTTCAAAAAGTGTTGTTCCTTATGAACCATTCCTTATAGAGCCGCTTTAGCTCATCAATTGATAAGTAGGAGGTATTTTCCATAGCATGTCAAATTGTGATATTGCTATCATGATTCAACCATGTAGTTTTACAAGTCAAACTCATTGACCAATGTTTTATGAGTAGCGATTCACAGGTACCCATCTCTCATGATTGAATGGTCCACTTAACACTCATTGCATCTAGGTGATGCTCACATAGGTGAAGCACCAAGATTTCCTAGGAGGTCACCCATCCCAATACTACTCTAGCTCAAACACACTTAACCACAAAGTTTTCCCCAATGTTAAGCCCACTTAGCTTGCAACTCCATTTGCAAAACCTTTAACACCCTTATGAACAATTCATTATAAATCCCCTTTAGCTCATCAGTTGATAAGTAAGAAGTATTTTCCATAGCATATCAAATTGTGATATTGCTATCAAGATTGAACCATGTAATATTACGAGTCAAACTCAGTGACCCATGTTACATGAGTAGTGGTTCACAAGAGCCCATCTCTCATGATAGTGAATGGCCCACTTAGCACTCATTGCATCTAGGTGATGCTCACAGGGGTGAAGCACTAAGCTTTCTTCGAAGGTCGCCCATCCTAGTACTACTCCAACTCAAGCAAGATTAACCACAATTTTTTCCCCAAGGTTAAGCCCACTTACCTTGCAACCCCATTTGCAAAACCTTTAGCAAGTGTTGTGCCTTATGAACCATTTATTATAGAGCCCCTTTACCTCATTAATTGATAAGTAGGAGGTATTTTCCACAACATGTCAAATTGTGATATTGTTATCATCATTCAACTATATAGTTTTACAAGTCAAACTCATTGATATAAAATAAAATTTTAAGCCATGTTTACCATAACGATTGTTTCCTTTTCTAAATCACTATGATATTTTGTTGCGGGACTTTATTATTTGTTCACATTTAAAATATAATGTCTTTTCATCTAATTTTTTGAAAACCAGCTTTATTTATTTCCCTTAATTACGCCGAAGGCGTGTCCTATATGAGCTTTTGAAGCTCATTTTGCCCTCCGACGGTTCAAAAGGAATTAGAAGGCATGGTTGACAAATCCTCCATTTCCAACCGTTGATCATTTAAAGCAGCCTTAAGCTTTGCATTTAATATGTCTCTGTCAAAATGCCCACGAGTGGAGTCTGCAGGATCCGTCTACCCACTGATCGCAGCAACTAGGCACGTGTAAGCTGAGGAGTGGAGAGAGCCTCTACAATGATGGTTTGTTGGCAACAGCTACCTGCCAAGACTGTCACCTCAATCCCTATCGCTGCTAGTGCAACTAACGCCATTCTATTATAGCCTTTGTCGTGTCTTTTGACAGTAACGTGAACTAACGCCATTGTGTTCCCCTTTATTACCCTAACCGTATGGTGTAGTGTTCTACCTTCTCAATATCGTTGAAGTGGTTGGAATGTCTGTACGAAATAACACGCTGTAAAACATTTATCACAATAAAAAAATGTTTCTTTACACTTATCACGCTGTAAAATATTGTGAACCCATGTGTAAAAATGTTTCTTTGTCTTATTGGACTTTTACTCATATTTCAAACCGTCCGTCTTAAAGTGGGTCAATTTGTGTCTCTTCAAGATTAACATTTCAACTAATAGTCTTTTATGTGTAAAGAAATATTTAATTATATAATTAATATATTATATAAATTAATAATAATATTAAAATCAGTAAATTAATTAATAGTTAATTAATTAATAAATGAATAATAATATAAAAATAAATTAACAATAATATAAAAATAAATTATATAAATTAATAATAATATTAAAATCAATAAATTAATAATATCAATTATAAATTTTATATAAATTATAAAAATTAAATCAATACATTTAATAATATAAAAAATATTTAATAATCATATTAAAATCATTTTCTAAAACATGACTTAGTGCACCACTATTGGTCTCAACTTTTTTGGGGGCCTTTTTAGATCTCAACAAAAAGCATGTTGATGTGGCATCATACTTGATGATGTAGCCCTAAAACAAAATATATAAGCACACGAGTTGTCAAATAAACTGTTTTACAAAATTGGGAGTGATTTAAAATTTCCACATAGAATTTTGAGAGAAGCGAAGTTAGGTTGCTCCACTATGGGCCCCTCTCCCCTATCAATTAATCTTATTTACTATACAAATGTGTGCAAAAAATAAACCAATTTTTTCCTAATTGACCTTTCACCCTCTTCGGCGTACCCATTGCACAAGGTGCAATAGCTAGTTATTAATATAGATGTATTCCTTCCTTCCTTCCTTTCTTTCTAATTTTAAAAAACGGAGTAACGTCCAGAAATCTTTTGGTGGGCCTACCGCCACTCTGTTCTTGTGTTATTTACGTTTGTCAAACACTAACGAATAATGGAATGAATTATATTGGTTGCACGCATACTTTCTTTAAGAGCAAACAAAGTTCATAATTGTATGTTGTTTCACGGTGTTTACGTTAGAATTGAATAGGTTGACTGATGGGCTCTATACTTGAATGGAAGCCATTATGATCATACTCAAACTTCCTTTCACCGCCTTCTCTGTATTATTCCAGGAAAGCGAAACTGCAGTGATGAATATATTATCTCTTCCTTTCAAAGGGACCATTCTTATGATTTGCAAGTTGCATCTGTATACACTGCATGATTTGCCAGTGATTGTTCCTAAACTCTCATGATAGATGCAAAACTGGATGTACCAGTCTATCTTATGACTTTGCCCTGGTAGGGTGATCCCCTGCAGAATAGAAATTAGATTAGCAACTAGATAAAATATGAACCCATTAGTCAAGAGTTAGACTTACACTAAGCACTTTATACTCCCTATTTATCATTTCTTGCAACTGTGATTACATAAACACCTATTGCTAGGGTTTACTCAAAAAGAAATACTAAGAACGAAGAATCACCAGTTCTACCAGAATCTGGACAACTAAAACCATTAAAACTACTGGCGGACAGAATTTAATAACTTCAAATAAATTGAAATGAATTTAATGATTGAATTGAAATTATAATGAATGTCAATAGTGGCATGGTGTGATGGTTAAGTTGTGATGTTGTTCTTGCCATCGAGGTTCAAACCCCATTGGAGTGTAACTGTTGATTATTTATGTTGGGGATGAGGTCGCCCAATTGTAACCTCAGCGGTTCATAGTTCCGGGTCTCTAATAAAAAAATTGAAATTATAATGAATAGCTGTAAGAGTTTTTATGACTTGCAGATTTAACCAATTTGAACAGTTGAAATTATTATGGAGCAAAATTTGCAAGCTTTAATACATCCCCTTATTTAAGACTGGACATTTCAGTTAGCCTCTTGAGGACTAAAAATATGGATTTCTTTTCAAAATAAACCCTTCAAAGAAAAAGGGTGATTCATAGAGACAGAATTTCAACATCCTTCAAATAAATAGATACTCGATTGAATAATAAGAAAACCCCATAGGCCTTATAAATAGAGAATGACAGCATATAAGTGACCATTCAATGCAGAATCGCTCATCTCCCGCTAATAGGTAATCCTGACAAAACGATAGGTATTCATATTCCAAACTCAGTTTGTAGAATACAAGGAGAGTAATTCTCGTTTCATCTCCCTCACTCTGTTTTGCAAAATTCTAATTCAATTGTAATCATGATGTATAAATTCCTCACAAACTTCTCTCTGTTGCCTTCTCTGTACCAGTCCAGTACTCCTTAACTGCAATTAGGAGTTTCTCCCTTGCAAAGGGACCACTTTCATGATTTGCAAGCCAGCTCTTCCATCTCATGCCACCGATTGTGTTTTGTATTTTCACCAGAGTATCTATATCATCTCTCAATATCACTGTCCCTTCTGGACGCAGGATACGGTCCATCTCCAAAAGAATGTCATCAACATCACATCTGCATGATAAAATTCTCATTAAAAATATTTGAAAATATAAGACAATATGTGGTTTATGATCAATTGTTCTTATAGATACCGAAGCAAGTACATACTGAATTGTAACTTGAAACAGAAGCATCAACCTAGACCAACAACAAGTGAGTGAACATGTTGGGAAAATTTTGGTCTGAACAGAAACAAGTAAAACATTGTAGACTTCTGTGTGACTGAAAGAAATTGCAGTATTCACAAAGGAAAACAACAATAGCAATAAAAATACAGTTTAAGATTATCTTAAACCAAAGTTATATAAATTGAAAAGCATTCCAATTGCCTGATAGAAGTGTAGGCTAGATTACCTATCTTGGTACATGCTTATAACTCCATTTGCATGAATTAAATCATATGACCGGGGATATGTTGAGAAAGATTCACACCTACATCCAGGCAAAACAGGAACACCATTTAAGGAAGTGACTTCAAATTCTTGGTACCCAACAGATGATTCCAAGTGAAGTAATTTTTGAAAAATTACAAAATGTATTGTAGAAGAGAGGCTGCAGAGTGGCATTACCAATCATGATAGGTACCAATTAATCCCCGCTCATATATGATACCGAGTGTGTTGTCTTTAGCATCTGCTGGAACAACATTCATAACCCACACAGGGTCATTAGCTAAGGCAGCAGAAAAACCACCCATATGAGCATTCATGTCCATGATGTTGCGATATCTCCCATGGACAAGTGGATCAATAATTTTTTTGTAGCTTGCCACCCGGTTTTTCCAAAGCTGGGTGTCTTGGCTAAAATTGTCAGCTGTGATTCCTGCCACACTTCCGCTGCTTATTCGAGGTGGGATGGCTGTTAAACGTATTGGCCACTTTTCTAGAACCCCTCCAGCGATATCTTGAACAGCATTGACCTGTGGAAGGGGACTTATGCAAGTTTCCATCTTCTTATACCTTTCAAATTAGTTGTAGAAAGCAAATGGGAGTCAATTTTGAATTGCAAAACCAAATAACAAGGAACAGATTCTAAACAGTTCCAAAGTGTCAAGGCACAAATAAAGTTAAACTTGTGGCATTTTAATCATATATGTGAAAAAACGTCCAAAGGCCAAGCTGAGATCTAATATATTCATCCCATTTCATAAAACAGAAGATAATTTGAAGAAAGATCATACCAAGCAGCATCCGGAATATCATCTTCACAGAAGCGAGGAACCTTGAAGATTCTGTGTTTTTTCACACAGTTCATGTGATTTGATGGCTTTTGCCATATTGCAAGGTCATTCTTTTCAACAATCTTTTTCCAACATAAACGATTGGCAAAATCCTCAATTTCATCTTGTTCTTGCTTCAAGTCCTCAGCTGTCCGATTCCATTCCTTAAAATGCTTCTTCCAATTTATGGGAGGTCCAGATAAAACCCAGTAACCACCAGGCCTCAATATCCGGTCAACTTCAATCAAGTACATACCTCCTGGCAATAGAAGCATATATAAATCAGGCACATGATAAATACTCATTTCTAATGGATTTAAAATACAAACCAAGATGAAATTAAAGCACCCTGAGTTGCACTTTAAGTGTAACTTCCAAACATCCATGAAGGCTCAAATATCATACCATACTTATTCCATGGAATCAGACACCGCGAACAATGAGCCATATCAAAAGCCCTTGCTGGATAAGGAAGCCTATTGGATGCCATAATCCCAATCATAGCTGGAACTCCACGCTCTAAAGCAAATTGGACCTGTGCTTCATGCGAGTCCCTTGGTGCAAAGGACATGGTTAAGATATTTCTCTTCAACAAGTAAGCACCCCAGCTAGCAACCTGAATGCATGAGATTGCACCAAAATTCAGATTGAAATCTGAATGCATTACAGAAACATGGTAATTTACATGAAAAATGCAAGATATAAACAAGTAAATGAATATGAAGAGTGCAAGTCTTTTAAATGTGACTCAATTTAAATCCGATCCACTATTTTTAATCTACACTGTACAGAAACAGCAAAAGCAGCTTCCCAATGTAGTCTGACGGTGGATAAAAACAGTTTTCAATGAAAACTTGGTAAAGTTTGTTCCCTAAGTCAGCTACCCTTTTTGTATAACATTAAATGGTTTTCAATTTCAGAGCCGAGATTCCCTTTAAATTGGTAAAAATAGCGAGGACAAACCCTTATACTGAATACACAGAGATGTGACTACTGGTGCACAGAGATCAAACCACTGAAGGCTTGCCATTTGCAGTGCTAGAATGATTCCTCCTATAATGAGGTTTAATCCCTGTCTCACTGGAATCACCTGGATCTCCAGTGACCTGTGCGTACCCCTGTTGAAGAATTTATCTCAAGCTATGCCTTGAACTCGGTTACCCTAACAAGTGTGAGTTGGATTTTACCCAAGTCTAGCCGGCTCAAAATTAAAAGATAATTAGGTTTCACACATTGGAAAACACAACACAATTGATTCTCTTCATTTTTGGACAAAAAATATTGAAGCCTTCTCTAAGAGTTTAATATTCTATAAAGATGGTGTTCTGATCAGTCCACCGATCTCCAATTAACATTTACAATTTTGGTCTCCATTAATTCAATTCAATTATACAGAGCAGAGAACCTAGGATTCTATTTTCTCAGGGTACTTATACCAATCAACATGACGCCCCAGCCTGTACTGACTTCTGCACTTTGAGCATATGTTCTTTGGTATAAGGAATCGTAACCCGCCTAAGGTGTCATATATATGCGTTTCACTCTAAGAAGATCACTAGTTTCACAAGAATACAAAATCATAGAAAAAGTTGAAACAAAGAGAAAGAAACATACCCCACAGCCACTATCAATGGCAGTCCTGATTGTTCCATCAGTCAAAGGGATCAATGAATTGATATCATCAATGTAAGCATCTGCACCACGAGGAAACATGGTTCCACCACCAGGGAAATGAAACTTATCCCCTATAAATTGAACCCAGTTCTGCACAGCCTTCTCTATTGTTAGCTCCCTGTGTGGTACATTTGCAAACCAAGCAAAATCTCTACTGTTCGGCCATGGGAATGGATTTTTATATCCTGGCGGAGCAGGTATAAGGCATTTCAATGACTCATTCTTTTCTGGGCAATGGCGTTCTCTATACATTAGCCTGTCTCTAGAAAATTTGAGTGACCTCTTAGAATCCTCACAGGGAGTATATTCACTGTACTTCATATCACAAGGTGGAAAAGACCTAGACCTATTCGAAACCTCACCTAATGATGCTGTATGATGAAGTTCAAAATCTAATGAGACTGAAGTTGACGCCTTCACAGTATTTGAAATGCAGTGTATTTCGTGTGGGGTAACAGGGGAAGAAGTGTTAATCCACACTCCTAATACATAGAAGAGAGAACACATTCCAATCATTGCTGCCACTTGAATAACATTTCTCTTCTGAGAACATAGCTGATGTAGTTTGATAGATGAATTCCATTCCTTAACCATGTTTCCTGCATGACATGAGGTGTAAATCTGCATCAGTTACAGATATCAATGCTTTATTAAATACTTCTAGATCTTATGGCATAACATGTTCAAACATCCTACATTTCGGATCTCTCTAGTGAACCCATCATCAGGGTAAAAGTTATTGGCTTGTGAACTTTTCACCCAGATGATGTTCCAGTAGATTGAGCCGAAATGTCTTAACAGCTATGCATTTAATCCAGAAGCATTTAAACGTCTCAAGTCAAAAACATATTAATGCTGCTTGCCAATGAAGATGAACAATGAGATCACGGTAGATGCTAAGCAAATTAGTTCAGTTAAACTTTACTGGAAGTGAAATACAGGAAAACCTCCTAAACAAAATAATAGCCCGTAGAGAATGATCAATAAATGCAAGAAGAATAACAGTAAAGAAAAATTGACATGATATAACGACACTGGCACAAAATGATCGATTTATAAGAAGAATAACAGGAAAGAAAAACCAACAGGGTAAGACAGGAAGAGCACGCTCTATCTCTCTATTTACAGAAGACGAGCATACTAAACCTCGTCCATGCTTAGACTTACAAAACCTTCCAACATACAAAAATCCACATGTGCTTTGAATAGAACTCTCACCTGGTACCAATTTGGGCACCCTCGCAAATATATCTGGATTTGTTTGCGGTTTAACTAGTACAGCTTTCAGAGACACAGACAATTACAAATATGTATACAAGACATGATGAAGAAGAAAGCAAGAAAGTGTTTGCTTAGAAAGCTTGGCATGGAAAGAGAAGTCCACCAGCTTTATCACTACCACAAGCACATTTAGAAACGCTTCAACTACACTCCACCCATAAAAATTCCATCCACCAACTTCCCTAATAATCTTCTCCATCCAACTTGTCCCCAAACAATTATTTCTTCACTCCCAATTTAATATGTCACTTTCCAAATGTGTGATTACTTAACTGCTTCCGAAATTTTCAGTCTTCCAATAAGCCTACATATCTTTCTTGAGACTCTGAGGACCTAGGTATGATTGCTTTTATAATAATTATCATATGCCCATAAACCCAGCTGGATGCTTTCCGATCTCTAAGCCTGAATTTCCGTTGGCCTCAAAGATAAAAACAACAAAGCAAGGTCACTACCATGAAATGACAAACAAGAATCAAATCAGTGTTTTTGTTCTGCTTTCTGCCTATACTTTTTGGTCCTTTCGCTTGACCCTATATTACATCACCTTCCATACAGTTGTTGTTGGTTACAGTAAGCAGGCCACTATCTTATCATCATCCCATTCCACGCACCCGCGCCCTCCTCCCCCCAAAAAAAGGTGTTCATAGAAAAAACATTGTCACCTTGGTCTTGAGATTATGTACACAGAACCAAAATGGGCACCGACTGTTTTGTACTTTGTTTGCTGCATTTGCATCCACTATTTAATGTCCTCTTTTGAATGTGCATTGGGCTCCTGCTTTACACAAATTCCTTATGAACTCTGAGACTCTTAATCTCTGACATACCCAACTGGAAAAAGCAAGATATTCTCAATGGGTGTTATAAATTTTCTAAGGTAACAAACACAGGTATCACTTAGAAGAATATTGTTGTAAATTTGCTATTTGGGTGTAACTGATTTCCATCACATTTTCAGTTACAAGTCATTCTCCTGCCTGTAGCTATAACAGAGATGCCACCTCTTTCCTCTGTGATTTCAAATCGTAAAAATAGAAAAACCAGGAGAAACATTGGAAACTTCTACCAGAACCTGGTGTTTCTGTTCTGTCTCTTCTTTAATTTTAACCATTTTGTCTCATGAACATTCTCTTGAATTATGTAAATCAAATGCAAATTCGATTGGAATTTAATGAATTTAACAGAATACGGAGGAAATGTTGAGAGTGGGCAGTTACTAGCATTCAAGTGGACCACCGAATTTAATGACCATATTCAAACTTATCCATGTTGAAAAGAGATTTTTGAACTTTATAATGACTGCAAAAAATTTAAGCGAGCTTTCATTTCAACGTCGAAAAGTACAGAAAAACGCAAACACGAAAATCTTGTTATTAATTAAATTGTTTATATACTTCAGATAAAATCCGTAAGCCCAAAATTATATTTGCTTATTTAGAAATATGGAAAATGCAAACTTCATGAACTTGATTTCTTACCCTATATATTTATGTGGATTATGGTGGACGCTTATACTTTCTTCTCTTGCTTTTCTAAGAATATAAGGAAAAAAGCATGAACTTGGTTAATTGCCATATATATTTCTATGGATTTTAGTCATAGTTATATTATTTTCTTTAGTCTAAGAATATAGAAAACTCCAAAGCTTAAGTTGATAACTTACCATATAGATTTTCCAAGCACAATATGTGTAGATTTTTCTATATATTTTCTTTGTTTACATTTTCTACTCTATTGTTTGGAAGAGGAGCTCGAAGAATGTATCACTCTGGGTTTTAGTGGTTAGGTTTTTTGAGTTTGTAGATGAATAGATCTATTTTTTGAAAATTTTCAATATATATTTTTGTAATGGTGAAATTTATATAAATGTTTTGCATTTTGTTTTGTGTTTATTCTAAGAGAATGGTTTGGTACATTTATATATTGACAAATGGCAATCTTGTGTAAAGTTGCGCTCTCTTTTTTATGTTCTTACTAACCTATTTACACACATTCCTACATTTCTTATCTATACCTTATCCACATTTTCCATATTCTTCATTTATTATACATATGCATGCACTTATCGTCAAACATTTCATTCTCACCTTGATTTTACCACCTTTTTGTTGTTATGGCCAAAAGATAGTTATCCACTATTTTGATCATAAATTTTGAATTGTAACTCAAAAATGCAACTTTGTATATGTATTAGAAGCAGAATGCCAAGATCTAAATTGGGTTTCTCTTAGAATTTGATAGGTCAATCTCACATACGTAAAATTGACTCCACACCCATAGATTTGACCTTTGACATTTTAAAATCCAAATTCAAATTTTATCCTATTATTATTCATTCAATTCCTTCCTAGAGTTGATTAAACACAATTTTGTATGGTTTGTTATTATGTACTCATATTTAAAAGCATTTAATTTTATTCATTTGAACAATCAATAATCATTTGCATATTTCTCATATTCAAGAAGAAGAAGCTGCTAGACACAATTTGATGCAAGAGCATCTGGGTTCACGAGCAATTTGACATCACCCAAAAAGATTTGTCTTTGCTTTGCTTGTTCATTTTTCTTCTTTGTTTTTGTTTGTAGGAGTTGGTGATCAATTTTCAAGGAATTGCAATTTGTTCATGCCCAAGTATCTACATCACCTTAAAGAATAGCCAAATGGGTGCTCATATTTTAAATTTGGTGAAGGTATGAGTTATTTAGACAAGTTATGGAGTTGGATTTTTTGCCATCATCCAAACATTATGGAGCTTTTGGGCCTATTTGGATCCCCGTAGGCCTCTTAGGCATTAATCTCCACTAAAGTCTCATCCCCTAAATCTTTGTGGAACTTTGATTGCATATGGATGGTGGAACTTCTTAAACTATGTGGACTTGTCCACCTATCCCCTCAAATTTTGCAATGGGCTAATTTTGTTCAAATTCAATGGTTGCAAAATTATTGACCATATCTAGATACCCCTCAAAATCCTGTAATTCACTCATGAACACTAGAAAATGACAATTAGGCAATTTACTCTATAAATTGCCACCTTTGGCATGTTACTTCATAAATTAAGATGCCCATTCATTGTAAAGAGACTTCTTCTTGATTTCTTCTTCTAGTGTGTGAGTTTGGAGAATTTATAAATTTTGGAGAAGGGTTTCAAGGCAAGTATTGGGGAGGCTTATTTGGTTTGAGTGTGTGGGTATTGTAAGGCTCAATGTCAAGGCATGTATGGTGCCAAATATGTACACGTGTTAAACTGTAATGTATTCAAAACATCCTCTACTTCTATTGTAAGTTATTCATTTGGTTATTTATAATATTTTTAGTATCATTTGAAGTTGAATTTGTTTCTTGACTTGGTAGCTTGAAAATGCCCCTAAGTCTAGGACTGCACCAAATGGTATCAAAGAAAGATTTCTTAGTAGGCATTGATAGTAAGTTGCAAAGATTGGGCATGGTATGTGTTCCTCAGGCTCTAGAGGTTATTGTAGGTTGTGAGGAGTCTTGTAATTGCTAAGAGAAGAGAAGAACATTAGAAAATTCTTTTGGAAACCAATCTAGAGGTGAGATACAAGAGTGTTGTAAAAGGAAAGATGCCCTTGAGAAGATGAATTCCCAAGTTGGAGATGTTTGACCAAATTTTTACTTTAATGAGAAATGAGTTGAGAGAGTTAGTTGTATATTCAAGGAGAAACCTAGACAATGCAAAAGACCATGCAAGCGGTGGAGGAAATGAAGCCCGTGAGCACATGAAGGAGAAAATGAATTACCAATAAATGAAAGGGGAGAAATTTTCCTAAGACCATCACCAAAATTGGTAAGGGTGATTGAATGGAGGTCCAAAAAATTATAAAACCTTAAACCCTAAAGAGCTAATAAACTGGATAAGTGAAGTGGAGGAATAATTTTGACTTAGAGGATGTCTATGACCCACAAAGGGTAAAGTTGGTGCAAAAAAATCTCAAAGGGAATGCTACTCTTTGGTGGAGAAAGATGCAAAGGGAATGAGTTGCTAATGGAGAGATGAGGATAACTTGGTGGATTCAAATGGTGGCCAACATGAAGGCCAAATTCATTCTTGGAGACTATGAAATGGAGTTTTTTAAAAGATTTCAAAACTTGAGACAGAAGGACATGAGTACAAAGGACTATATAGAGGAGTTATATAGATTGGTTATCGATCTAGAAGACATGAAATGGATAGAGAAAATGTGGACATGTAAATGGATTGAGATTTAATATTCAAGATGAAGTGAGCATGTTGAGAGTTATTGTAGTTGAGGAGGCCTATCAGTATTCACTAAAGGTTGAAGATAAGATATGTAGAAGGAAAAAATAGTTCCAAAGGTAAAGGAAGAATGGCAATAGAAAGAGGATAAGACAGTAGTAATAAAGGAAAAAAAGTCTATTAGAAAGAATCCAAACCCAAATGCGAGAGTTAATCAAGCTGGGAAAGAAGGCAAGAGAAAAATAAATGAGAGGATGAGGTAACAACAATAGACGATTCTTCAGGAAGTGTTTTTAGTATGGAGAAGGTGGTCATAGATCTTTTGTGTGCCCACAATTACAGTAGGAATGTAGTAAGAGGAGCACTACTAAAAAATCATCTAGCCCAAGATGAATAAGGTGTGGCATCTCCAAAAGTTGTAAAGGAACCAGAGGATGGAGAGTCTCTCATGTTTAGGATATTTTGGCTAAAGCCAAAGTGAAGGGAGGAGATACCATCTTAGAGAAGGAGCCTTTTCTAAACCAAATGAAAATTTGGATGTAAGTGTTGTTAGGCTATTGTTGATAGTGGTAGTACAAATAACTTATTTTCTAAAGTGATGGTAGAGAAATTAGGTTTAAAAAAGAGGAAGAATCCAAATCCATATAAACTTTCCTAGTTGCAAAAGGAACATGAATCAGTGGTGAATGAGCAGTGTTTAGTTAATTTCCAAATTGGGTCCTATAAGGATAAAATTATGTGCGATGTTATGTCAATGAGTGCATGCCATGTGTACTGGGAAGACCTTGGAAATTCAATATGGAGGCTTCTATGATGGGAGGAGAAATATGTACATAATTGTGAGGGTGGATAGAAGTATGTTTTGAGTTCATTAAAGGTGAAAAAGAAAGAACAAGGAAAATAGTCCTATAAGTTGCTATAATTCATTAAAGAAGATTGTGAGGATGACTAGAGAGGTCAAAGATAGCTCAATAGAGATTCTTGTGCTGAAGAGTGAGAGTGGGAAAAAGGGTAGTGGTATTGGGCCTGTGCAACAATAACATAAGGAGTTGAAGAGCATGAGGGATAAAAGTGGTTACAACCGAAGTAGGGATTAAGAGAAGAAACATCATAAACCATAGTTGGTACATTTTAATTTCTCATAAGGGTCACAAGTTTGATCCACTCAGTAGAGTAAGTTTTGGTATTCTACATAATGCAGGTGGAAGGAAAGAAAAGGAAAAAGGAAAAGGAAGGGAAGGTGGAATTGAAGGAGTGCAACATGTAGAGGAAAGAGACCAATTAGATAAGGAGGAATTTTGGATAAATAAAAAAACATGGGAGCACCATCCCACACATCTTCAAATGTTCATGACTTTCCAACTCATGGAACATTTCACTACCCATTCTATCTCATGTAGGACCATCGGGGTTCATGGGCAACCTGGCATCACCGAAAACTATTTGTCTTTTCTTTGCTTGTTCATTTTTTTATTTTTTCTTTGCAAAAGGTGATCAATTTCTAAGGAATTGTTGTTTGTTCATGGACAACTGTCTACATCACCTTGAAGAAGAGCCAAATGGGTGCTCGTATTTTAAATTTGGTGAAGATTTGAGCTAATTCAAACAAGTTATGGAGTCAAAGTTTTTTCCATCATCTAAATATTGTGAAGATTTTGGGCTTATTTGGATCTCCTCCAAATCCTTGCAAGCCTCTCGAGCATTATTCTTTGTTGAAGTCCCATCCCCTAAATCTTTTGCAAAACTCTAATGTGCATGTGGTCGTTAGAACTTATTACACTGCATATGTATACTTGTCCACTTATTCCCTCAAACTCCAAAATGGGCTAATTTAGTTTAGACTCAACAACTATACAATTATCGACCATATCTAGATACCCCTCAAAATCTCATAATTTTCTCCTAAATACCAAAAAATGACAATTAGGTTGTTGTAACGGCCTTACATGTGGATTTTATGGTCCAATAAAGGTGTGAGACATGTCCCATCATGTCTAGAAATGGGTAGTCACCACCTTTGGGATGTTACTCTATAAAATAAGATCCCCATTCATTGTAAAGAGACTTATGGATTTCTTCAACCAATGTGTGAGTTTGGATAATTTTATACAGTTTGGAAAAATTTCCATTGTTTGGAGAATGGTTTCAAGGCAAGTGAATTAGTGAGGCTTGTTTGGTTTGAATATGTGGGTATTGTAAGGCTTCACACCAAGGAATAAATATAATGCAAAGTATTTATGCATGTTAAATTATAATGTATTAAAAACATCATCTACTTTTGTTGTAAGTCATTCATTTTTTTATTAATAATGTTTTTAGTGTTGTCTGATGTTGAAGTTTGATGCTTGACTTGATAGCTTGGAAAGGCCCTTGAGTCTGGGACTGCACCAAAATTCTACTGGAGTAATACAATGAACCTAGATCTCAATATTCACCTTAGAATATGCATAGTTGAAGCCTATTTTTTCAATCCTTTACACAAGTTATTTGCAAATTTACTTAGGAGAACATGTCCCCTAGTTGTATATTGGTAATCTTCCAAAGGTATTTCTAAATACCATCAATCTAGATAGTGTAAGATAAAAAATTGAATGCTCTACAATTTACTTTGTTGCATTTGTACACAATTTGGTTCTTGCTATCATATGTGTTTTAGACCTCTTTTGTCATCTTCCCTAGCTTATTCATGGCATGCATATGCCACCTTTTCCTTTTTCATGTGTTTACTCCTTTCTAATTTATTATTTTATTTTCTTTGATCCCCTAGCCCTAGGCGTCTTTCCCCTTTGTATGACCCATTATTCATTTACCTTGCCACCTTTTAATCCCCTTAGTCAAAATATTTTATGATGTCTTAATCCTAATGCAGTGATCACCTCCAAGCTCCTAAAATATCAACCTACAAATCTTTTTGATCTTAGTGACCACCATCCATAGATGAAAAACATTTCTTAGGAGTGGTCCTAGGAAACTAAAGTTTTTTGAGCCTCAGGACTTCTCCTCAATGGTGGGTGAATGTATTTGAACCAAGTCCTTGTATCCAATAAAATTTATTTATTTTATAACTAATTCATCTAATTTCCACTAATAGGGCTTTCTACATTTCCAACTGAAATTCCCTCCAAAATTTATTAAAAATTCCTCACATCTCTCATATTAACACTACAATACCATAATGTCAACTTGAGAGCAATCTTTAAGTGAGAATGCCTTAAGGATTAGGTCCATCTTAGTGACAATAATTTCTAAATAGAGCTAACTTTTTTCAACTTATTGCAAGAGAAATTATGAGCTCCACAACATCCTCCATAGCCAAAATTTCATGTTATAGTATGTTATTAGAGTTTTTGCAATAGCTAACTTAGATATTACATTACTATAATTTTATTTTTATATGGATTTCCTCTCCTCACACATCCCCTATCCATCCCTATTGTCATTTTGTTCATATTTTACTTCTCTCATCCTATAACCTTATCGTAGCTCTTAGACCTCATAAATTATTTGTTAGCTTTATATTTTTACAAAAAAATAGTTTTGTTTCATTGTGTTTTAGTCCATATATTAATATCATAGTGTTTCATATTAGTTTTTGTTATTGGGCCCCTAATAGATTGTACTTTTCCTTCCCCAAATTATACTTTTCCTCCACTTATACTCTAGCTATTGAAGCCATAAGAGATTTAGCTTCCATTTCATTATTTTCTTTTAAAATATTATCACATTGATCACATCAATCATTCCATTAGATCACATCATATTTGTATTAATGTTGAGTTAATGGATTTTAATTTGTTTGTCTTTGTTTCTCATTGTTCACCATTATGAACCTTAAAAAAATATAGTTTTATTATTTATTTAAATAAATTTTGTGTATTTTATCATCTTTCACCAAATTAGTTTTTTCATCTCCATATCTTAGTCACCTATCCATCCATACCATATATTCTTGAGCACTCTTGTTGTCATTTGACCATTTTTTCCATCACTAAAGCCACAACTAGTTAGTATTTTACATTTACATTATAGTTTTCAATCATTGCTCATGTTTTGAATTAATGTGATTTATTAGCATAAACATTTAAATTTCATCTTTATATCAATGTTTGCATGTTGTTGGCCTCCAACAATGATCTAACTAAGCCCTTACAACTATGATTCAAAGATTGGAAATCTAATCTGAATAGCTATCTCAATCATCATGAAGGTGCATTTAACTTGTCAACCCATGGATGTAGACTTGAAATGGGTCAACACAGTATGTGGACTAGGAATCCAAAGTCGCCATATTCATCCTATAGCTAAGAAAAACATAATGTTGAAAGTAAATTGCTTGGAAAGAAATAGCATAAGTTTTGAGCATCAACCAACAACTATACTAAGTTGAAATGCATGACAAAAATAAAAATCTAAGCAAACAAACAAGAAACTACTCTGTGTACTTTGGCTTCAAGAACAGTCATAGAATGCAATTCTAGTGGCTACAAGAACAGACTATGCCATATTCTTAACTAATTACAACAGAAAGTAACAACTAAGCTAAAGGATGGAATTCTCACCAAGTGGGCCCCCTTGAATGAGTATCCCTTAAGACAAATGTAAACTCAAATGCACAAACTTATAACTTCATTTTATTCATTGGAAAACAAATGTACAACAAAGCAGCATAACTGTATTACTTGAACTAATAATTTTAGTACATCATTAGATTAATCAACCTACTAAGAAGGAGCATTTGATTCTTATTTATAGGAAGAAAACTACGAACTAACTACCTAGCAAGGTGGTCAACTCCAACAGATTAGAAGGATGCCACTTTAGGGAAAGCATGAAAAGTGGAGAGGAGGTTATGCATGCATGGAATCTGGTTAAGCATGTTTTTCTTAGTTAATGCCCTAAGTTTGCAACTGCTAGTTGTCCTACATCAGTTCTTGTAGTGTGTGAATTAGGGTCCCAATAGAACCCTTGTTGTTTGTCCAACTTGCTCCATCTTTGTCTCTTTGCAGCTATATCATACTGATAATACCTAAAATTTGGCACAGGCCATAATAGTATAGGTGGCTGAAAGGTTAATGGAAGCTAGAATTTCCCCTTTTTCCTTCTAATATGCATATATCTATCAACCCTCTTACATGTTTCAGTATAGTTCTACAGAAAGTGAGGCTAAAATTGTTTTAACTCATCAGTCAGACTGTTCCACCTTTGTGAAAAATTTCCCATTACAGCTTCCCATGTGGTTTTTGCTATCTTCTCATATTCTTTATAAACTACTTCTCTTTGAAGTAGGATCTTGTTGCCATAGCTTGGTCTGTAAATAATTTTGTGCCAATCACTAAAAATGTCCCCTGGATTTCTAGATTCAGCCCTGATGGACAGGGGAGTGTTGGATTCTATTTTCCTATAAGCCCTAAACTGTCGTCCCCAACTAATCTCATCATGTATCCAAGGCATAAATTCCCTTAATTGGAATCCCAAATCATACAACAGTGGATTCCAATCATGGTCTTGGGTCACAACATAATTATGCAAATAGAATTCACACAATAAATTCTTTATTTCAGGAGGAGCAATTCAATAAGCATTGAAAAATTCAAGAGGAGTCTCAATGGAAGGATTCAAACTTGAGATAATCCTTCCTAGTTTAAAAGAAAGATGCTTCTCCTTCAAATACAAAGCATAGACCCTTGGAGGATTCCTGCACTCTAATATTTGAGGTACTAAGGCTGCCATATTGTCCACCTTTTCCTTTAGAGCAACAATTTTGACATTCTTATCTTCAATCTCTTCATCTCTCTTTTGAATTTCTTTCTTCAGCATGTGTTTCTCCTCTTTCTATTATTCTTCCCTCCTCTGTATCTCCTTCCATAAATTCATAGCTACCATGTGCATTGAAAACTTAGAGGGCCTATGTATTCCTACCAAAAAATTTCTTGGCATTGATGCTTTCTCTTCATGTAGCATTGACTGTAGGGTTTTTGAATGTTCAGCAAATTCCAGAAGCAAGTGTCCTAACTATTCTCCCAATTCTGGGTGCAAGGCCTCTTGTTCTTGCTCTTGCTACATGAACTTTTACTTTTTCTCTTGCTACAAGAGCTCCTGATTTTCCTCATACTCTTGACTCTCAACATGTTCTATAATGGCAGCAAGGTTTTCCAATGTTACATTTGTTGCTTCCTCAAATATGTCCTTTTCTCCAACGTTCACCTACCCCATTGGGGACTTTGTGTCTTATTTTGATGTTTCTATAGTCCTAGGGCTTCCCTGTGGAGACACACCAAAGGTTGGGCCAGCTGGTCTTGATTTTCTAGGAGGGCTCTCATGTTTTTCTTTAGTTGCAAGAAGAATAATGCCAACCTTCTGTTTCTTAAAGCTCAACACCTCCTTTCCTACAGTTTTCTTTTTATCTTTACCCTTCCTTATTTCTTCCTTTTTCTTTTATTCCCTAGTTCCAATTAGGATGCCAAGAGGAACACCATCATCAAAATATGAAGAGGAACTTTCTTTGTTTGGATGCTCTGCCTCAGAAGAACTAATCTCTATGGTTTGTTCAATGCAGGAGGGTTTACACTAGGGCCTACACCAAAAATTAAGGTTCTAGGAGTGGCTTCAACAAAACTCACTCTCCTCCTAGCCCTATGAGGCTGAGGAAAAACTCTAGGTTGCAAATGCTCTAGTCTAATTTGATCAATTTTTAAGAACTCTTCCCAAGTCATTTCAAACACATCATGCAAATATTTTTCAACTAACAATTTGATTAGATAATGGTGGGAAATGGAATTATCCTTACCTTTTTGGGTCCCAGCCACCATGATTGAGAGAAGGTGGTATAGCACATTTGGCACATCCATTCTTCTCCCGTGCCTCATATGATTCAAAAGTTTGAAGTGCACATAATGTAGATTCGACTGACAACCTTCGAAGGTAATGTACTTCACAACATAAACAAATACTTGTTTCCATGGCTCAGGAAAAGAGGTTCTCTTTGCACCTTGCTTTTCCACACTCAATGGAGGGTCACCAGGTTCTGTAAATTCATCCCTAGCTGACCTGGCATCTCTAGAAGCAAGGTAGTTTTCACTGTCGGCAGACAACCCTATAACTTCTTCAATCCTTTCTTCAGTAGCCACTACTTCCAACCCTTTTACCATTGCCTTTCCTTCATAAAGTGTTTGGGAAAATTCCAATACAACCTCTTCATCAAAACCATTAAGCTTTAGGAAATAATCTAACCACCTACAATTTTTGAACTTGGTCTGGCAAGGTGCATCTTGCAGTAGTACGTCATGAACCGTGGGTTCATTTCAAATTAACCCACCTCCTATTGTTTAGCTGTCTGCTATTAAACAATCACTCTACAAGGTTTCCCTTCCTACAATCTTTTTCTGAAAGCCCAATTTCTCCTTCCTGCAATGTTGATAAATTCCCAATGCCACTATCATTTGAATTTTCCTTTTTTTTTGATACTTAGGATTATGACAAGAGCAATAAAAGCAATAAAGGAGTAATAAATGAAGGCTATGATCGATAAAAATGGCGGCGGTTGATATCACCTCACTCATGCGAGCTATCATCTCACTCAAAATTCAAATTGGCTCAATTTAAACTTTGCTAACATGAATCAACATGGAATGACATGTGGACATAGTATTCACAATTCTCCCCCCAACCTAAATTTGAGCATGTGTCCTCACATGCACAATAGTATGGAGAACATCTAGATTAATTTACAACAATTAAATGAATGTACTAAAAGACAATTAAGAGATAACAAATTGATGCATAGGTACTTGAATTCTTGGAAGATATGTTGCAAAGATTATGGAGAAAGTACCAATCACCTTTTAAAAAGTTAGTTGAGTAATTAATGAAAATGGAGTAGAATGAAGTGAAGTTATCATGGAGTGATGGAAGAGAGAAAAAAATGGATATGGATGGGCGGATGGGTGAATGAATGAAGAATTGGACTCTCACAAAAGTGGAAGTCTTTATTATGACAAGTGGCATACCTTAATTAGCTAGAAGGAGGGACACTAGGTCTGCTTCCTTCGATTATAGAAAGTTTGGGAGTTGCATGCTGAGTGAATTGTTGCAAGAATTCCTCCTTGGAAGTTGGCTTGTGATACAATTTTAGGTGATGACCATTGACAAGTAGCTTAAATCTAACTGGGTCAATAGTAGTGAGCTGAACAACACCATTGGGGAATACTTTAGGAACCTCATATGGTCCTAGCCACCTTGTCTACAATTTTCCTACATTATCCTAATACCTTGAGTCACAGAGCAATGCCTAATCACCTGGCTGGAATTTCTTGTCCTTGATGAATTTTTCATACCACTTTATTATTTGATTATGCACTGCCTTTGTGTGATGCAAGGTTGTCTTCCTCATTTCATCTAGAGCATTGAGCTACATGATTTTTTCCCTTTGTGCCTCAGAGATATCCATCCCCAAGTCTATTGCAATCTGAAGAGTCTTATGCTCAAATTCAATGGGAATCATAGTTGTCTTTCCATACAACAACTCAAAAGGAGTGGAGCCTGTGGTTGTTTTCCAGATTTTCCTATAGGCCCAGACAGCTTCTGGTAGCCTATTTTCCCAATCCTTCCTACGAACAACCACTATTTTGGTCATAATGGCTTCAATTTCCTTGTTAGTCACCAACTTGGCCATTGGCCTAAGGGTGATAAGGAGTAGACTTCTTGTGCCTTATGTTGTACTCATTGACTAGTGTTGCAACAAGGGTTGAGGTGAATTGAGCCCCTTGATCAGTCACTATCTCTCTTGGAACTCCATACCATATGAAAATATCCTCATAAAGAAATTATGCAACCTTATTATCTCTTCCATGCTTCATGGCCTTAACTTCTACCCACTCGGTTACATAATTAGTGCATACTAAGATATACGATTTACCATTTGATGGAGGATCAATGGGTCCTACAAAGTCCAATCCCCATTTTTCAAATGGAGTGATTACGACCTAATGGTAAAGGGGCATCTCATTAGATTTGGTTGGCTTGCCCATCCTTTGGCATCTATCATACTTTCTTATATATCACCTTGTATCCTTGTGGAGTGTTGGCCAATAATATCCCGTATTCAGAATCCATTGTTGTCCTCTTGGCTGCAAAATTTCCTCCACATGGTTCATTGTGACATGCATACAAAATATCATATGTCTCATCTTCCCTCACACATCTCTTCATGACATGGTTTGGCCTAGCATAAAACAAACATCCTACAATCCATGAAAAAGGAAATTTATTTTCAATGAGCACCCTTCTCTCTTTTGGAGAGAAGTGAGGAGGAACTCTCCCTATGACAAGATAGTTAGCTATGTCAGCATACCAAGGTGTATGCACACTGATGGAGAATAGATGTTCATGAAGGAAAGAGTCATCAATGACTTGATTATCCTCTGATGTAGTCAGCCTTGAAAGAAAGTCTACAACAATATTGGCCTTCCTTGGCTTATCCACAATGGTTATGTCAAACTCTTGCATCAGCAACAACCACCTTGCTAACCTACCCGATATCAGGGGTTTATTTATGAGATACCTAGTGGTTGCATGATTTGTGTGCACAAAGATTTGATAGCCTATTATGTAGTGACTAAATTTGTTGAGGGAATAGATTACTACCAACATTTTATTTTGTCATTGTATAATTGAATTCAACTCCTTGCAAGTTTTTGCTGACCAAATAAATAGAATTTTCAATAGCTCCTTCTTTCTTCCCCAAGATTGCTCCTATGGAATAGTTTGATGCATATATATGGATGTGGAAAGGAAGCTCCAAATTAGGGCCTTTGAGTACAGGAGCATGAGTCAAAACTACCTTCAAATTAGAAAATGCCTTGTCATAGTCTTCTGTGCATTGAAATTCAGCATCTTTAGTGAGGAGAGTGTATAATGGCATTGCTATTTTGTTGAAATCCTTGATGAAATTCCTATAGTAGCCTACATGGCCTAAGAAAATCCTAACATCTTTTTGTTTTGCAGGTGTAAGCAAATTTTTGATCACCTCAATCTTTGCAAGGTCTACTTGAATTCCTTTGCGAGAGATGTAGTGGCCAAGGACTACACCTTCCTGCATCATCATGAAGCACTTTTCACTGTTTAGAGATAGATTGTGGTATTCACATCTCTATAGGACTCTCTTGAGATTCTCCAATGCTTTATTGAAATCAACACCATAGGTGGTAAAATCATCCATATAAATTTCCATGCAATCATGAGAGATATCTGAAAATATGCTATTGATTGCCCTTTGGAAAGTTTCAGGTGCATTGCATAAGCCAAATGGAAGTACCAAATGGAAGTAATGAGGAGGCCTAGGTCCCCCATGGACAGATAAAGGTGGTCTTCTCCTGGTCCTCAGGTGCAATTTGGATTTGTTTATAGCCACTAAATCCATCTTGGAAAAGAAAAGTATTGTTTTCCTGCAAGTGAATCTAGAACTTGATCTATGAAAGGTAGATGAAAATGGTCATTTTGGTGGCAGCATTGAGTTCCCTGTAATCAACACAAACTCACCACTTCCCTCCCTTTTGGGGCACAATCACCAATGGGGAAACCCACTGGCTATTTGAGATGGGGTATATAAATCTTGCATCTAACAATTTTTGTAGTTCCCCTTTTACAATTTCTCTTAATGCAGGGTTAATTCTTCTCTGCGGCTGCCTTACCGGAGTACAATCATCTATGATGCATATCCTATGAGTGCAAATCTTAGGGTCCAATCCCTTCATATCACGATAATCCCACACAAATGCATATTGGTGGGTCCTTAGTAATTTTATCAACGACAACTGTTGTTCTTCACTCAATTTTTTGTTGATGTTTAGATATTTTCCTTTTGTCACTTGCACTTATGTAGTTATCTCTACTATAGTTGTTTCACTAATGCTTGGTACCTTGAGTTCATGTGGCAGAAATGTATGAGACATGTCTGTTGTTGTAGGAAGAGTGGGTAGAAGTGTTTTTACTGGATCAATAGAATGGGAGGATAATGTTTCCTCTACTTCATAATGATTCTGAATTATGTTAGACAATACTTCATCTTCCTCTTGAAGCAACATGAAAGAGCTTCTACCTAACATCATAAGTTGTGCCATGGAATTAACTTCCTCAACCTCTTCACCAACATGTGGCCATATGGGATTATCCATATCGTGGGATGGCTGAGCAAGAGGGCAGAGAACAAGTTTTTTGGTGCTCTTTCCATCAGAAATGGTCATGTCTCCTATCCTACATCCAATATAGAAATTTGTTGTTGCTAACCATGGTCTTCCTAGAATGATAGGGTACCCGCCGAGTGTGGATTTAGGAGAAAGAATCATGAAATCTGCTAGATACTCCCATGAGTCTAGAGTTACCACAAGATCCTCTACCATACCATTAGGTTTAACAATTGAACTATCAACTAGCTATAGGATAGTAGGAGTAGGTCTCGTGCTTGCAACATTTAGTTTCTGCAGGATATACTTGGTCATTACATTTATTGCTACTCCCAAATCAATTAGAACATTCTTTATTTGGATCCCATTTATGACAACTCCTACCACAAGACTCCCTGGGTCATTGTATTTGGGAACAACCACTTTCCCAAGCATGATTTCAACCAATTGTCCCACCACATGAACTATAGGGGGGTCTTTCTTCTTCCTACCTGGTTTCTTAAGGCATGCTTCCTTAATTGCTTTTCCATATATTGGAACATCTTTTATGGCTTGAAATAAAGGGATCTTAACACATATATGTTTCAACTGATCTAAAATGTCAAAGGTCAGTTCCTCCTCTTCTTTTTGTTTAGTTATTTCCAACCTTTGAGGAAATGGTGGTTCTTGTTCAGTCTACTTAACTAGAACTTGTTCATGATTTTCAGGTGCATTTGGTTGAATGGGGTCATTCAAATGCTTCTCTTCTTCCATAGGAAGCTTGGTGATAATGGGTGTGGAAGGAGTTGGAAAATTAGTTCCTAAAAGAAAGTGGATGTCACTTATACTCATAGCATATGCAGGGAATTGATTTGGATTAGCAGAGTATATTGGCTACTATTGTGGTTTGTTATTTGGGTTAAGTGTGGGTTGAGCTAATAACTGAGTAGATTTAGGTGTATCTAAACTTGATCTAGTAAGAGGAGGCATTATAGTAGGTTGTTGGGGCTGAGAAGGTGGTTGCATGTAATTGGTTGTTTGGTTTGTCCATTGCTATCCTCCCCTCCATTGAGATGTTTGTTGCCAATTTCCTTGAAACTGCTACCAATTCCCCTGAGGTTTCTACCACTGGGGTGGAGAGTTTTGGTGATTGAGCTAGGAATTTGAAGGGTTATTCCAAGGTTGTGGTGTATATCCTCCATAATTGGATGGATATGGGGGATACCATTGGTTACTAGATAAATAAGAATTGAAATATGGCCCAACAAAAGAAAGTGGATCTGGTGGCATACCTTGTCTTGGAGCCCATGGTCTCCTTTGTGCAATGTAATATACTTGGTCATCTTCACCCCGGATTGGCTTGAACTCGAGTGGAATTTTCTCACATTCAATATTAGTTGTCATCTTGCATCTACAGTACTTCTTCTTTTGTCTACAATGGGGGTAATACTCTACCAACATTGCATATGCCTCCTCTTGTTTCTTCTTGGCCTGAAGTGTATCCAGCTGAGTAGCTAGATTGTTTATAATGTCTTGCTTGAAGTCTTCCAACAAGTGAGTAATCTCCATTATTGAAACTCCATTAGTAGATAGCTTACCCATAGAGGATCGGTAAGCTCTCCCTTTCTTTAAAGCTACCCTAGAGTAGTTCTGACATATCTTCTTGATATCCTCCCAAGGAACTTGGGAGATATCTCCTCCTCCCATCAGGGCCAAGGTATCAATGCAACTGTCATTAATTCCTTTTAGGAAAAGAAGCTTTTGTGATTCTTCATTGAGTGTATGGTGTGGAGATTTATGCAGAAAAAATAGAAACCTTGCAATGTAATCCTCCAGACTCTCATCTTCCTTTTGTTGCATCCTAAAAATTTCATCTCCCCTCATGTCACTTCCCCTACAATATTCTTTGTACTTCTCAAAGAACTTTGTCTTCATGTCCACCCAAGTCTCCACAATATTTATGGCTAGGCTCATGAACCATCTTAATGCAGCTTCTTTCAAGGTGGTAGGGAATAGTTTAAGCCTATGGGCATCAGTGGTATAGTCATAACTCCTGCAAAGTATGTCAAACTCGAACAAGAAAGTATCAAGATCTTCTGTGACAAGTCCATAGAACTTAGGAAGGACTGAAGCAAGGATATTTTTGAGGTTGTCAACTTTTTTCTAATGAGCAATGGGAAAAGGAAAATTTGGTTGGTTAGGTTTATTTCTATTTGCATCACCCATGCCTACCTGATGTAGTTCCAAGCAAAGGGATTTTCAAGCTGCTTTTGGTCTTTAGAGGAATTTTTAGAATTGGTCAAATCGGGAAATGCATCAACAAAGGGGTGTGGATCTTCTTCTTCTTCTTCTTTTATCAGATTCAAATGCTCATCTAGCTAGAATGGAATAGGGTTATTAGGAAGGAATCTCCCATGATCATCTATCCTTCTTCCTCTATGCATACGACATCAACTCACTATCAACCAACTCACACAAAGAATTGGAAAAAGAATGGTCGATCATTACTTTCCTAAATGAAGGGGGTATACTAAGAACAAACTTTCAGAAATACTACAACAAGAAAAACTATCAATGAATCCAAAGAACTCCCTAGTTTGACACCATCCCCAGCACCGACACCAAAAATGTTGGCCTCCTACAATGATCTAACAACTAAGCCTTGTAGTTGTGATTCAAAGATTGGACATCTAATCTAAATAGCTATCTCAATCATCATGAAGGTGCATTTAACTTTTCAATCCAGGGACGTAGACTTGAAATGGGTTAGCACAGTATGTGCACTAGGAATCCAAAGTATCCATATTCATCCTATAGCTAAGAAAAACATAATGTTGAAAGTAAATTGCTTGGAAAGAAATAACATAAGTGTTGAGCATCAACCAACAACTATACTAAGTTGAAATGCATGACAAAAATAAAAATTTGAGCAAACAAACAGGAAACTACTTTGTCTACTTCGGTTGCAAGAACAAACCATGTCAGATTCTTAACTAATTACTGAACAAAAAGTAACAACTAAGCTAAAGAATGGAATGCTCACTAAGTGGTCCCCCTTGGATGAGTATCCCTTAAGAAAAATGTAAACTTAGATGCATGAACTTATAACTTCATTTTATTCATTGGAAAATAAAAGTACAACAAAGTAACATAACTATATTTACTTGAAAATTAAGAATACGAGTACATCATCATATTAATCAAGCTTCTAAGAAGGAGCATTTGAGTCTTATTTATAGGAAGAAAACTACTAACTAAATAACTACCTAGCAAGACGGTCAACTCCAAAAGATTAGGAGGATGCCACTTTAGGGAAAGCATGAAAAGTGGAGAGGAGGTTATGCATGCATGGAATCTGGTCAAGCATGTTTTCCTTAATGTAGATCTAGCACAATAGTAACTCTTATATTCGCTCAACAAACAATTAAGACCATTTACAAGGCGGTTATAATTCTTCTATTTGAACTAGGAGTTTCCCTCTCGCTGAGAGTCTTCCCTCCATTGACCTTTGAACAATCACCTTATTGACCTTCATAGCGAATGACCAACTGGTAGAATATTACTCAATTTTGTAGGCTTCCAATTATATCTACATAACAATATTAGTACACACATCAATTTCATATCTGTAACTATCTTAAAGTAACATTCATTAATCCACATGTAAAATTAACATAGATAGTTCATATAGCATGTTAATGTCATTTAAAGATTACAAAAATAGCTTATGCCCAATGTCTATGGTTTTGAGTGTTGGGAATATGTGCCTCAATCCCATAGGCTGAAACCTCTGAAAGGGCCAAGTCGGTGTGACATCTTTTGTGTTTGGCCGACTAACAGCTTGAATCTTGTTGAACAGTTCAGGTCGTTGTGACCTTGCTTCAGTCTCACCGAATGTTCCTATCGCTATGACATGTTGTGTTCGGTATGACCTCCTACCGAGTGGAGATCTCTGGCCGACAGGCCATTCATATCGTATATCGGGGAGACCCTTGGCCGAAAGGCATACTTCGGTGTGAAGTCCTAGCGATAGCTAAAGTCTCACCGACAACGTTTTTCTATTGAAGCCTTCGAGGAAAGTCTTGGGTGTTCAGTAAGAAGTCTTACCGATAGGAATGTCTCACCAACAAGATTCACTTGGGGTAACTCAAAGGTCTCAAGGAGAAGTCTCAGCGATCGATGAAAGTATCGTCGACGGGAATACACTTGGAGTCTTCGCGATGACACAAAGACTTCGTTTTGAGGTCTTAGCGATGGACAAAAGTCTTGCCGACTGTTGCTTGGTGCTCGGTATGATTTAAGATCTTGGAGTAATGTCTCAGCGAGAGCGATATGTCTTGGTGATAGATGAGCACTTCGGAGTATCTTTGAACCTCGGTATGATCTCCTGGCGAAAGCAGTATGTCTTGCCGAATGTTGAACGTTTCGGTATAACCCTTAATGATTCGGTATGATCTCTCAGCGAAAGACGATTATCTCACCGAATGGAAAACTCACATCTGTGTGACTTTGAAGCTTCGGTATGATGTTTCACCGATAGCGATAGGTCTTGGCAACATGGAAAAGTATGAGTGATATCTCTCTGGACTCGATGTAATGTCTTGGCGATAAGGATGACTCTTGGCGACATCAATGGTTAAGTCTTGTGGCATTGGGGAGACACGGTCAGTGTCTCACTGACATGACAACACAGGTTGATTGCTTTGACCGAGAGAAGACCATCCTATGTGGTGAGTCATTGGCCAATCAGAGGAGCTGAATGGGAACCATTGGAAGACAGTTAGTTGTGGAAATTAAAGAGGAGGAACCTGCGACGGTGAGGAGCATCATAGTTTTACTCGAAGTTGTAGATGATATGCAGTTCGATGGATTGGCGGTTGTTGTGGCAGTTATTATGATAGGTGGATGAATTATATTCTATGAAGGCGTGGCGTGAATGTTTTGTATCAAGGTTGTTCATGGTGAATGTTGTTGTAAGCGACATCAAAGATAATTCAAAACTTTAAGCATGTAACCTCTAATGCTTGTCTTCGGTAACTTCTCTTGGTGTGGTGGGTTTTCTCCGTGGGGTTTTCCTACACATTATATAAATTGTTCATAATGTGTTTGTCTATTTATCTATTTCGGTAATCTCTTTCATGTGCATCTTAGTGAATTTGTAATTGAAAAATTTAAAAGTATCTACATTCTTCACGAGGTTTTAATGATTAGGAGAGTTGCTTCCATCTAGCTTTCCTTACAAAGTATTATCAAAGTCACGACCCAATTGTTATCCTTGTGGAGTACGTTGGGTTTTGTGTCCATTCTGTTAGTAGGAGTCTTGTAGAAGTTTGTCCAAGTTCCTAGTATAGATTGAGATGAAGCTAGCACATCCGGAAAGATTGAAATAGAAATTCAATGTGACAATATTGAGTTGTGGAAACTTAAGATGAAGGAATCTATTGGTTGATTGTGATCTTTGGATTGTTGTGTTTGGAGTGAAGCCTATAGGCATGAAGCAAGAAGATTGGGACCTTGTAGATAGAAAGTCTAAGGGGCTGATAAGGCTCTGTTTAGCAGACTTCGTTCTTCTCAATGTGCATGAAGGCGCACATCTCGCTAATGGAAGAGGCGGCATCTATTTATCAAGGGGAGATCCTTGGTGAATAGAATTGTTCTAAGGAAGATGTTGTATACTTTGAGAATGCAAGAAGGAGGGTCTGTAGCTGATCATTTGAACACATTCAATATTTTGATTGCACAGTTAACATCTATTGGTGTGAAGATTGATAAAGAGGATTGTTGTATGTTGATATTGTGTTCTTTGCCAGATTCATGGGATCACCTTGTGATGGCTATTGGGAGTACAACATCTAGTTTCAAGATGGAAGATGTTGCTTCTTTGTTATTAGAAGAAATGAGAAGGAAATCTTCTGAAATGGTGAAGGAGGCCCTTGTTGTTAGAGGAAAATTCGAAAGAAGGCAAAGAAAAGACAAAGAAATCTAGAATTGAAGTGGGGAGATCAAGTCTCTGGCAGAAGTCCAAGGTGAAGTGCTAGGCTGTAGGAAGCAGTCTTGTCAAAAGGATTGTAAAGAGGAGAAGAAGAAAGAAGAAGAAGTATTACAAAATGATTCTTCTCATAGTGTCTGGTATGCTCATTACAGCCGCCTTGGTTACCTTGGGCATCAGGAGGATGATGTCGGCTAGTGGTCTGAGCATCTCCACTGACATCTCATAGAGGCATTTCTGAAATTATGAAGAATATGATGGTGGAAAGGTGTGCCCGGCAAGTGATTCAACTTTGAAATTGTTGGCGTGGAAGAGTCAAAATCAATTCCCGCCTAATGGCCCGATTGAAGGGAATCAATAATGTAATGCATATGCACCAGTGCGGCGAGCTTACTTTCTATAGAGGTATACTAATGATATTGGAGTACAGTCACATTTCTACGAAATGGCTACAAGATGACTAGAGGCTCAATAGTTATATGAGAGTGCTCATTGGTACCTTGTACAAGCTATGGATGCACATGTTGTTCAATGCAACAATATCTTTGTAAAGTCCTGAAAGCTACTCATGGAGAAAGGGAAATGTTCCAAATTGTATAAACTTTATGGAAGTTAAACTTCCAGTAGAAAAGACTATGCTCTGGCATCATAGGCTTCGCCACATTGGAGAAAAAGGTTTAAAAACCTTGAAGAACAAAAACCTGGTTGAGAGGCTTGAAGATTGTAACCTTGAATTTGAATTCTATGAACATTGTATATATGGAAAACAACACCACGTTACTTTCTATTCCAATCCTCATAAATCTTCTTGTTTGCTAGATTATATTCATTTTGATGTATTTGGTCCAGTGAATGTTCCTTCTTTTAATCTAGGTCAAAGGTGGTATGTCGTTCATTGATGATTATTAGAATAGCATTTGTTTATTTTTTTGAAAAGTAAATTAAGTGTTCAACCAATTGGAATTTAAGAACCTTGTAGAAAATCGGTTGGAAGAAAAATAAATGTTTGGGAATGGAATAATGGTAGTGAATTTTGTTCTGATGATTTTGAGAGGTATTGTAGAGACCATGGGATTAAAAAGACATAAGACTACCTTATACTTCACAACAAAATGGGTTGTTGAAAGGTTCAATGAGACAATGATGGAGAGAATGAAGTATGTTGAGTAGTCTTTGGATTGGAGGGAGAAGTTATGGGCTGGTACTCTTTGCATGTTACCCAATTAATAGTTCTCCAAATTTTTGCTCTTGTTGAAAAACACCTTTAGGCGTGGTCTAGTAAGAAGCCCTCTTTAAGACATATTAAGTGTTTTTGGCTGTGAGAATATGCTCATGTGGAATATGAGAAAAATCTAAATTGGGAGAACAAGGTTGTTAAATGTATTTTTATTGGCTGTAGCACTGGCATAAAAGGATACAAGCTTTTGAATCCTGATACAGAGAAGGTTCTATATAGCAGAAGTGTTATCTTTCGTGAGCCAAAGCCTTCTACCTTGGATCTACAGTTAGAGACAAAGTTAGAAAACAATAAGGATGTAGCTGTAATTCCTCCTACACCAGAGAAAGAAGAATTGAAAATTCAAAATTTACCTGAAACTGAGGAGAGCTCAAGTAGTTTTGAAAGTTCTGAAGAAGAAGAAGAACCTCAGCCTCAGCAAGTGAGGAGGTCAGCTCGTGAAAAGAAAATAACCTGATGGTATGGGTTCTCTTTGATAGATTCTACTTGTGCCTATGCTTTAATTTCTAGCACTGATGAGCTTAGGACTGTGAAAGAGGCATTTAGAATGTCTGATGCAAACTCTTGGTTGGAAACCATGAATGAAGAAATGGCATCATTAGAAAAGAATGATACTTGGAGTTTGGTGCCCTTGCCTGAAGGCAAAAAAGTTGTGGGCTGCAAATGGGTATTTAAAAAGAAAATAGGTCTGGATAGCAGTGTGGAAAAATATAAGGCAAGATTGGTTGCAGAGAGGGTTATTCCCGGTAGAAATTGTTATGGGGATATTTTTTTCTCTTGTAGCTAAAGTGATGTCTATTAGATTTCTTTTGTCCTTACCAACGTGTGACTTGGGAATTAGAGAGCGGATGGATGTAAGACAACATTTCTTCATAAATTGGTGATCTTGAAGAAGAAATCTATATGTCAACTTCAGTACTTTGTGGAAAAGGTAAGAAAAAACTGGTTGCAAGTTAAGAAGTCTTTGTATGGGTTAAGCAGGTCACCTAGAATGTAGTACAGAAATTTGATACTTTGTTTGTCTTTGGGATTTGTGAGATCAAGAAATCGATCGTGTGTCTAATATAAGTTAGAAAGTGATCAAGTCCTTATTATTGCTCTCTATGTTGATGATATGTTGTTCATAGGCAATAGTAAGCTAATGATTCGATCTTAAGTCTTAGTTGTCGCTAAAGTTAGAGATGAAAATATCTTGAGTGCGGCAATATATATTACGAGGGATGGAGATAACTAGGGACAAGAATAGTAGAAAACTTTGGCTCAGTCAGAGTAAGTATATCAAGACTTTTCTAGAGAGATTTTGCATGAATGATTGCAAGCAGCTAGTTGTTCCAGTCTTGCAGGGAATGAAGCCATCTATTGAAGACTGTCCAAAATCTCCTACTGAGATGGAGGACATGACCAGTGTACCCTATGCTAGTGCAGTTGGCAGTCTTATGTATGCAATAGTCTGTACAAGGCCAGAGATTGCCCAAGCATTGGGAGTTCTTAGTTGGTTGCAAGCTGTCCTAGAAAGGACACATTGGGATATTGTGAAGAGAGTGGTTAGATATCTGAAGGGAACTTCATACTATGCTTTGTGTTACCATGGGAACTTGGTTGAATCATAGAGGACTCTTAGTATTCAAGGTTATGTGGATTCTGATTGGGCAGGGGACATTGACAGCGGGGATCCTGATGGATATGCTTTCATGTTGAATGGTGGTGCAATGAGTTGGACGATGGCGACAAGCTGTAGTCACTTTGTCCCTCGGAGGTTGAATACATGGCGCTACACATGCTTGTAAAGCCGGTTAGTTGGCTATTCGTGTTCTAACATTGGTTTTGATGCGAGGGAAAATGTATTTTTGTATGATCGAGGAGTGCAATTTAATGCGGAAGAATCCTACTTTCCATGCCAAGATGAAACACGATATAGATGTCTTGATACCACTATTATGAGATATGGTGGAGGATGGAAAGGTCCGGTTTGGAAAATTTTTCATACTCTGGAAATTGCTGAGAATGCATTAATGAAGCCAGTGAGCACATACAAGTTCGGTGGTGTGCCAGTTCGATGGGCCTTAGTGCCCATGATTTTTAGTAGTTTTGTTGTGCTCTAGAGGTTTCTGTGTGATCTTCATCAAGTGGGAGATTGTTGAAAATATGTGCCTCAATCCCACAGGCTGAAACCTCTGAAAGGGCCAAGTCGGTGTGACATCTTTTGTGTCTGGTCGACTAACAGCTTGAATCTTGTTGAACAGTTCAGGTCGTTGTAACCTTACTTCAGTCTCACCAAATGTTCCTATCGCTATGACATGTTTTGTTCAGTATGACCTCCTACCGAGTGGAGATCTCTGGCCTATAGGCCATTCATATCGTATAACGGGGAGACCCTTGGCCGAAAGGCATGCTTCAGTGTGAAGTCCTAGTGATAGCTAAAGTCTCACCGACAACATTTTTCTGTTGAAGCCTTCGAGGAAATTCTTGGGTGTTCGGTAAGAAGTCTTACCAATAGGAATGTCTCACTGACAGGATTCACTCGGGGTAACTCAAAGGTCTCAGGGAGAAGTCTCAGCGACCGATGAAAGTCTCGTCGATGGGGATACACTTGGAGTCTTCGCAGTGACACAAAGACTTCGGTATGAGGTCTTAGCGATGGACAGAAGTCTTGCCAACTGTTGCTTGGTGCTCGGTATGATTTAAGATCTTGGAGTAACGTCTCAACGAGAGAAATATGTCTTGGTGATAGATGAGCACTTCAGAGTATCTTTGAACCTTGGTATGATCTCATGGTGAAAGCGATATGTCTTGTTGAATGTTGAACATTTCGGTATAACCCTTAATGACTCGGTATGATCTCTCAGTGAAAGATGATTGTCTCACCGAATGGAAAACTCACATCTGTGTGACTTTGAGGCTTCGGTATGATGTTTCACCAATAGTGATAGGTCTTGGCGACATGGTGAAGTATGAGCGATAGCTCTCTGGACTCGATGTAACATCTTGGCGATAAGGATGACTCTTGAAGACGATGGTTAAGTCTTGTGGCATCAGGGAGACATAGTTAGTGTCTCATCAACATGACAACACAGGTTGATCGCTTTGACTGAGAGAAGACCACCCTATGTGGTGAGTCATTGGCCAATCAGAGTAGTTGAATGGGAACCATTGGAAGACAGTTCGTTGTGGCAGTTCTGAGAGGAAGCTCGACAGACAGGGGCATCATGGTTTTGCTCAGAAGTTGTAGATGATGTCTGGTTCAATGGATTGACAGATTGTTGTGTGATTGTATGATCAGTGGATGAATTCTATTTTGTGAAGACTATAGCATGAATGTTTTGTATCAAGGTTGTTCATGGTGAATGTTGTTGTAAACTGACATCAAAAAGATAAGTCAGAACTCTGTATGTAACCTCTATTACTGTAATACAAAGTGACTTCTCTTGGCGTGGTGGGTTTTTCTCCCGTAAGGGTTTTCCCATGTATATCTGGTGTTCATATGTGTTTGTCTATTTCTCTGTTTCAATAATCTCTTTCATGTGCATCTTAATTGGACTGTAATTGAAAAATTTAAAAGTGTCTCTGCATTCTTCCTTGAGTTTTTTGACATTAGGAGAGTTGCTTCCACATCTAGCTTTCCTTACATTGAGGAAATATCATAAGGTCAACATCCAAGTATCAAAGTCTATGCCAACTACAACAAATAGATAATAAACACTATCAAAATTGAGTCATAAACTGGACTCATCACATGTCATATGAATTTATGCTTGAATTATCATAAGGAGGTTGGTCAAGGTAGCTTCCCCTTTAAATATTTTCTTTTGTAGGTGTTCCTTATTGTCGTTCTTACTTGCAACCCATTTTCTAAATAATTTATAAGGAACTAGACTTAGAGCTAGTTAAAAAAAAGTGATAAGAAGCATCATTAGTGGTGCTAAAGTGACCCCCACAAGAAGAAGAATGTGCATCTTTAATGAGTTTAAATGAAAAATTAGCTACATACAATTAATTCATTTCACACAACCAACCATTTTTAATTGGGTATTCTAAGAAAGGTGGTTGATTTATGCTAGTGGGCTATTAAAAATCATGCATTACTAGTCCAAAATAGGAATTGAAAATGTAGTATCTACAATGCTTCAAATCTTATACAAAGGAATAAAATCCCTTGTCAAAAGTGTTGTAATTGAGTTTAGTTGTTGATAATCCTTTTGAATGGTAAGCTCTAGAGGATCCTACCTATTTTAGAACAAGACTGATATCATATTTGGAGGTATTTGTCTCAATTTCTAAAGGTTGTTACAGATCTCAATAAAATAATACTAGATAAAAAAAGTGTATCCTTTAGCTTTTGGAAGTTCAAATCAGCTACTATATTCCAAAATCTTCAAATTTGATAGCTATTGAAGTGTGTGATTAATATGGGAAAAATTCATAACATTTTCTATAGTAGTTTATACCACCCAAGAAAATTTTTAAATTTATAGAAGAATTAGGAACTTGAAAATTTTGAGAGATTTAACTGTATCAAAGACTTCATGTACACTATAATGATCAATAAAAACCCAAATATTTGATAGAATGTTGCCCAAATAAGGACTTATTATCGTGAAGCTTGTGCTTTGAATAAGATCTAAGGTAGACCAAACATATTGATTCTAATTATCCCAAATCCTATTAGACACAAGTGTTGAACATTTAAAATACTAAGGGGGGGATGAATCCATATTCTATAACTTTTTGAACACAGAAATTCAATCACTAAACCATATTAATTGAAATAATAAATAAAAGCATGAATCATCCATAAATCCACAAAACACATGGACACCAAGATTTTTATGTGGAAAACCCAAAATGGGAAAAACCACAGTGAGATTTAGCTCACAATATAATATATCTGGATATAGTATATTACAGGGGCTCACTACCAAGACACATTGTCCTTATAAGGCTCACAACCAGAGTTAAGTATAATATAAAAATGTGGCTCACTACTAAAGTATGAATTGATGCAAAGTGCACCTTTTTTGTGTTGTATTTCATTTCCTTTGAAGCTGTTTATATGAAGTATTGCTCTGCTTAGCAGTCACACACCAACACTGCTTTGATTTTAAATTTATACAACTTGGTTCGCATGTTCACATCATACAACACCACTGGTATCTAATATATCATTTATTCTTTCATTTTCATCTATGTACCTTCTCTTTAATTCCAAAATATCTCATATATATACCGAAATACATCCACACACATCAATTAGGTCGGCCTAATTAGATGTAAACAAAACAAGCCAAAATAGCTTCTATCGGTACCATACAAGATTCAAAAAACATCTTCACATCCAAGAAAAATGTTCAATACTTAATTTTAGGTCAGCATGGACCCAAGATAGATCCAACTAACATCTACAATGTATATGTAATTTTCTCAACACATATCATGTATTAAGTCGACTAGGAATAAGACCTAATCACAAAAACTTCCAATCATACACACACTTCCAAATATATGCACCTTCCATATTCAATATTTCTTCAATTTCTCATTTTGTTGACATCAATGAGACTAACTTTAGAACCACAACATCAAAACATTCTTCATAAGATAATGCATAATCTCCCACGTTAGTATGTTGAACAAAGAGATGACAATGATATATAGTGTTGAACTTTTTCATTGATATCTTTCGATACTCTTCATAAAACTTCATGAAATATTGAATATAGCTGTATAATATAGTCAACATAATATGGTTACAAGTGCAGAGTTATACCTCTTTGTGTGGTGAAGTGCAGACCCAAAAATCGACGCACCAAACCACAACACCATCAACAAAGAACACTTAGACAAGTTTTTGATAGATCAACTTTTTGGTATAGTTAGTATTTGTACAAATGACACCAAAAATACTTCCCCCACAATGTTGACATCAATGACAACACTAAGATGGCCAAATCAACCTAGTATGTACACTTCATGCTCATGTTTCCAAGCTGCATCAACAAGGACAAACTTCAAAACTTCCAACAATCTCCCCCTTTGCCATTGATGTCAACATGCATATCCAAAACATTTTTCATGCCATGAATCAAAAATTATTTCTTCCTAACCTCAACTCCCCCTTTCAAAATTGATAACTCCCCCTTTTAAAATTAACCTTGACTTTCCAAAAGGAGTTTTCCAAATGTATTAAATTTTTTTTTTTTTGCATTATCTCTCCCCCTTTGACATCACTGGAAAAGGTCATGCAAAGGTCCAGTATATTTCCCTTGGATACATGTATGTATACATCATCAAAAAGAGGATAATTGATCAAAAAGATAAGAACATATTAACTTGAAGATGAAGATCCCTTGAAATTCTTTGGAGTATCTTACCATGTAGCTTTTCCTTCTTCCCAAGAACCTTTTGCATGTACAAGAGTCTTGGTATAGTAATTCAGGCTTTGTTAGAGACTCTATATACCTTCTTCCATAGTGTTGAGGTTGAGATTTATTTTTGATAGATTATCAGCACTAGCAAGGGCACTGGATATGGGAGTATGCCTTATTTTTACTAAATCTCTTAGTGCCACATACCTCTTGATTATCTTTGTTCTATAATTCTATAGGTTAAATAATTTTTCCTGCAGTTTCATGATGTAAGACTATCTCTGATTGTTCCTATGGTTTGCTAAATTATAGATATCTACTTGAGTGCTTATCTGAATTTCATTCTGACTCATTTCATGTTAAACAGGTGTAGGACAACTGAGAGGGGGGTGAATCAATTTTCACTCAAATTTAAACTTAAAAACTTTATCACTTATCAAATCTTCAACCACACTATTCTGTTATTAAATGTGAGCATGAAACATAGATAAAAAAAAGTAAATCAACACAATGAACACTAGATTTTTATGTCAAAAACCCAATAAGGGAAAAACCACAGTGAGGGTTAACTCACAATATAAAGATTATAAACTAAATACAAAGGCTCACTTCCCAAAAGAGGACTCACTGTCCAAGTACAAAGGATCACTGCCTAGAAAGGACTCATCGTCCAATAGGGAGGGTCACTGCCTACAAATACAAAAGAGAACAAAAGATCCACCACTAAATTAAAGAACATTCGTAGGATTACAAAAATCTTCAATTCACTGCCTTCAACACACTGAAAAACTTCTATCACAACTCACTCACACACACTTCTACTCTTATGATTTGTGGCACACTTTCATCACTTTGCATCACACTATCTACAATTCTTCACAAATCGCCTTGCTTTTATACCATTCTCAACCTTATAAACATTTACCAAGGTCGGCCACAATACATTGTTTCATAAATTCAAATTAGGTCGGAAACTCTAAATTCCCATGGTGGAAAGGAATAAGAGTGGACCAATAAAAACATAAAAATAATATTCTTGAATCTTCTA
>VDFB02255907.1:0-45776 GCA_007258455.2 Sequoia sempervirens | reverse complement strand
GATAAATCCAAAGTTATTCCCAAAAGATATAATGAGAAAGAATTTTGTTATTAAATTGTAGAGTTAATTGTAATTATACTCAACATTTTATGGGATTAAGGAATAATTGATTAAGGATTTGATTCATAAAAAAAAAAATTAGGTTGAGGGGGTTAATATTGGGGCCAATCCTTCATTTGTTCCTCCTAATGAAAAATTTAAATATTTTACACTCAAATAAATCTAATAAATATTTCAGTAGAGGGTCAAGGATTGAGGTACATATACATGTTGACAAGCTTGAAATCATTGATTCGCCTATGTATGTGAGGAATGATAATTTGTTGGTATTAATAAAAATTATAAGGGTACTTATTCTTCTTCTTATGTACTAGTGATTGACTTTTATAGAAATTTCTATGGACTAACTGGTATTCAAACTTAGGACCTCCCATTTGGTGTTAGGATGCTCTACTATTGAGCTAATAGCTCACATTGTGATGAGTCTTTTTATGACTTAGGTGTGTATCATTTCTCCAACACACTCCCTTGAGCCACAACATAGGTGTCAAATGCACCTAGCTTGGCTCTAATACCATACAAGAATACCAATTATGAGGACCTCCTATAAAAATATGACATGAAAAACCGTGAACAATATTTAAAAGATAATCCATAGTCTATCTTATTACTTATGCATATTTTCTAGGACCACCTATGCCCAAAACACAAAATAGTTTTTGTAAATACACCAATTAGATCTTATAGAATGCATTACTTAGATCAAATTATATGGTAAATTAAATATAATTAATGATTACTTTTTCTTTTAGTATGAAAGAGGTTAAATTCCAATATATGTTCTAGTGGGCTTGATTGAGTGACAAGATGGAGTGATTGTTGTAATGAAGAACTTGCTAGGAAAGCTAACCACCACTAATCTTGGAATGAGTACTTGGATGCCTATGTTGTCAAAATATATTATTATTTTACTATTAGTTCTCCTCATGTTGAAATTTCCATGAACTAGTTAGGATGCAAATCTCCACCACTAAGCTACCCACCCACTTTATGACAAGTCAATTTACGATTTGTGGTACCACATCCTCTCTATATTTATCAACAAATGGTCATTTGTTTGTGTGGATCATGAACCATGTAAGGTGTGTTTATTGATCTTACCACCAATAAATGTATGCATTGAATAATTTCTTTGTTTTATCATCATTTTATCACATATGGTTTTGAGGGTTTGCCTAGCACCTCGATCAAATGATATGTTTGGATTTCGAACCATATAGGATATACATTATTTTACCTTAATTTTTTGGTCTAAAAGATGAGGGAAGTTCTTATTCTATGTCATATTCTTTCTTCTTTAGATGTATCTCATATTTTATTTGGGTATCCATGGATAAAGCAATATCAAGAAACATCATCTATGTCATGCCATTAAGGTATCAAATATGTTTGAACACTAGTAAAGAGGTTACAATTGCAAGAGATCCATATATGCCTTTATTTTAGATTAAGTCATTTAACCTTAAATAATTTTAAGAACATACATAAGGATCCTCTATATAAGTGCAAGGATTATTTGCCTAATTTGTAAAATTTTCAAAAGGAATAACAATGGTGGGAAAATCAAGACAAGATGCAACAATTTAGAATTCCTAAAGGGTTTACAATTATTAGAACCAAAGTAGGTTATATTTTGGTTTTATATTATAAAATGATTCAAGAATCTATAAGGCCAAAAGAACCATAAGCATTGCAAACTTTACTTTAGAAGCATAAGGGATTGGATATTTTCATTCCTAAACATGGTTTTCATTAAAAAAATTACTCATGTACTATACATACATATTCATGTATATGTGAATATATCTACATATGTATACATACACATGCACATATCTAAATATGTATATATGTATATATGTATATGTAGATATGTAGACACATTCATGTATACATACATATGTATATATGCATGTATATATGTATATACATACATTTATTTTCTATATGTATATATATACATACATATATACGTATACATAAATACACACACATATGTATGTATGTATGTATGTGTGTATGTATATTTATGTATATGTATACATGTATGTATATGTATACATGTATGTATATGTATATGTGTATGCATACATGTATATATATGTATATATGGATACACACACATTTTGGTTTTGTTTTGTAAGCATCCTCTTTTGAGGACAACCCTTTGTTGATGATGTTGAGTATTAGTTTGTTGTAAGTGTGTTTATTATTTTAATATCATTTTAAAACAATATTTTATTTATTTATAAATTTTGGTATAATCTCTAATTTTATAATATGTTTGTGTGTGTAGGTTGAGTTGCATAATTGTTAGGGGCACACACAATCAACACAATGCAAGATAATAACTAATTCAAGGGATCGAAGTTCAGTTTCTAGTCAAGCAAAGAGAGGCATAATGTTTCATTAATAGCATTTGCTACACATACATAAACACTTTTATATCTTTATGACACATTCATAACTATTTTCATGAATATATATTGGTGATATTTTGTAGTCTAAGAGACAATGTTGGCCTCATGTCACTGTATATGATATTTTCATGATGTATTATGTATGTCTTCATGACCTTATCAAGATCAATATATAAATATTTTGTGCATATTCATAGCAAATGGTTTGTGCTTATTCTATCTATCTATATTACCCTTTATCTCTATCTCTCTTTATCACTATCTCTCTCACATATATATGATGTGCATGAATGTTGAATGGCATACATGTAATGAACCCATACTAGTTCTAACTCTATTTAGCCTATCAACAAATAAAGATTCAACATTGGTCTTCTAGATTTACATACATCTTAAGAATTTACTACCATAATCCATAAGACAAAGCAACAATAACCCATATGGGTGTTTAGACTCACAAGTGAAAGTCAAAATGTTATAGCTAGCTATCCCTTCACTAAAAAATAGTAGGGTTTTTAGTTCAAACAAGGAATTACCCCATTTTATTGTATGGTTCTATATACTAAAACCCTATCTCCAATAACACACATAAAGTAAAAAAAATATCTACTATGTTTGGCTTCATGAATGCAACACAAGCTTCTAAATGTCCTAGGTAGAGCAATAGATTTCCATTCACATAGTAGAAATTACAAGCTAATGCTTTTTAACATGATTTCTAGAATTTCATACAAGAATAGCTTTTTCTCTTACATTACATATAAAAATACTAAAAAGAACCTTCATAAAAAATCATACCTCATTACCACCAAGTAAAAACAATAAGGTTTACATACTCGAATTTCACAAGCTTCAAAAATGTATAATTTGCACTACCTTCTTCCTCCTTTTGCCTCTATCCTCCCCTTTTCCCTCTTTCTTTTCCTTTTAATCTTTCCTTGATTTCCACCATTTTTGCCATATTCTCTACATGTTTCCCATTTCCACTTCCTTTGCCTTTATTTCTTCCCACTTTGTGAACAATAAAGTCCCACTCTCTCTTCACTTACTCATCATTCAAGTTTCCTCGAATAGCGTACCTCAACATTAATGCTTGATACTTAATATGATGGGGCCAAAAGGTGGGGTGGCCACTTTTTGGCCCCACATCTTTTTGCACTCGCTCTAATAAGGTTTGTCCTTTTGATAATAGTAATGTCCAAAGGTGGCTCTTGTTTGCATGTGGATACATTTATACCAAACATCAACTTTTAGTGATATGTGTGAAGATTTTGTAGTGGTTCTATATATTGTTCTTATTCTCTAAATATAAAGGAGGATGAATAATCAAGTCATGATGGACTAATGAAAGAAGATGAATTGAATAGTGATAGAAACTAGTCTACTATAGTTAGTGATGATGAAAATACATTATATAAAATTATGCAGGCATTCTCATATTACTTAGAATCTCTAGTGTTACAATATGAATAGTATTTTAAACACATGATAGACCTTTTTCTAGAGTGTCTCTACAAACTTGTGACCATTGAATTTGCTTGGGAGTATAGAAAATTGCATTATAATACATCAAATAATAGGGTAGAGAATGTAATTGTTAATTTTATGGTTTCCAAGACCAAACTTTGTAAATGATATTAATTGAGGGCATGAAGACACAATCAAGTCTTTGTTCTTGATGGTTTGATTTATATTTTCAATCAATGGTTCCATTTATACACACTACATGAGGAAATTGTTCAATAAGAGTAACTTATAGTTTTAGTCAATTATATTTCAATTTGTACACACTACATGAAGATATTGAACTAGCTTCATTTGTTATATGGAGATATTTTATTGTAATGTACGTAATCAATGATATGATTCTTGATTTTTTATAAGATTTAATATTATAACACCTTAACAAATCAAGCTATGACTTTCACGGTTCACTCCTACATGTATGAAATTTGCATTTTCATCTACAAGTTTGACCCTAAATTTGTAGTTTTAAAATTATTTTGTGAGCTTAACCCTACATTTCTAGTCTTTAGGAATGTATTTATCTCCATTTTTTAGACTATATTGAGAGCTATTATAATGTTTTTTTGCACTAACTTTCGGAGGAAACTCGTTTTTCCTTACTCAAACCCTTGGATTATGCAAAACGGGGAAGCAAAATACTATATTAAAAATGCTTTAAAAACTTTCAAACAATCAAACAAGTGCAATTTGAATTCAACAAATTTAAAAAAATTGCATATCTAGGGTTTCGAAATTAAACAAATACATGCATTTTGAACTCAAAAAAAATGGAATTTTAAATACCTCGTGCTCAATAGTGGTCGATATGCGAATTGGAATGATGAAGTTTGAAAAGAGGACCCAAAATTTGCTTTCGCCGGTGAGAAATTTTGTTGGGTCGCCATTCGGATTATGTTCGCCGCGCGCAGGGACAGTGACTGACTGGTAATTCACAGTGAAAGTGTGAAAGTGAAAGCACTTTTTTTGGTTTTGTCATATTCAAGGGGTTCGGCCGAACCCAGGTTCGGCCGAACCACCTTAAATATGATTTTTTATTAGGCTCGGTGACTGGTTCGGCTGAACCAGTCAAATGGTTCGGTCGAGCCATATGGTTCGGCCGAACCACTTTGCTATGAAGAGTGTGGAAATTTTGAAATTTCCTTCCTCCACAAAAGTGTAAACCACTTATGTGGCTTCACCCCCTTTCCATACTTCCTTTGGAATAGTACTATGTTAAGAGTGTATATTGTTGTGTGTATTGCTTCTCTCTAGTAGATCTATGGTAAACATGCTTCCATGATCATTGTTCTAGTTGCTTCTTGAACTGTTTGGTTCATCCTTTCCACTACACCATTCTACTAAGGTGTTCTAGTAAACTCTCCCCCTCTATCAGATCTTAAAAACTTGATTCTCCTTCAAACTTCATTCTCAACTCTTGCCTTGAAAATCATTATTTTTTCTAAAGCCTCTTATTTTTCTCTTAAAAATGTGACCCAAGTTAGTTTGGAATAATCATCTATTAAAATCATGAAATACCTCTCACCTTGTAAGCTTCTTGTTCTAGTTGGACCACATATGTTAGTGTGTACTAGGTGTTAGCTCTCAAAAATGCAGGTTGAATGCCTCAAGAGGTTGCCAATCTCCTGATATGCTTTAGGGTAACAGACAAGGTCAAGAGAACTCAACCTTATACTCTTTAGGTGCTGCAAACCCTAGGTGGGTGTACCTCTCTGAATAACGCAGACTTAACTTGTAATAAATCTTCTTATAACAACTTGTTCACAATGGTAGATGGGAGTGAACAATTAAAATCCAACTTGAAAACAGTAACAATATTCTGATTTGAATCCTAAAATAAATGTTCAATTAACAGATGTAAAGAAAACTGAATAAGTTCAAATGGTGAAGTGTAGAGACCAGTGCCTTGTTGGATATGCGGAGTCAAATGAGATCAAGATGAGCAACACTTTTCTAAGAAAATTCAAATTATCTGGCACATATTATGCTTACCACTTGTATAAACATGCAAGAATGTGATTACTAAGCACTACTTGAATAATCCAATTGAATCTCTCTGATTACTGTGATTAACTAAAAGAATTTAGTCTTTACTTGAAAGAACCAATTAATCGATCACACAAGTGTAGCAAGTGTGCACTGATAAATTGCATACAAACTTGTCATATCAATTTAAACAATTAGAAAGAATCCATCTTGGAGACAACTTAGCAATTCTTCTATTACTTTCAACAGATAACTGATACCAGACATGTGCAGCAACATCAATTGACTTTCATAAATACCTCCAATTTGAAAACATACATCATAGTCTCTGATCTGATGAATCTATAGTACTATATCCATTAGAAAATTCCTATTGTATCGAATAACTGATAACTGGTCTCAAAATATCCTCCTTTTACAATTGCAAAAATGCCTATTTATACACAAGCATTTGAAGAAAATATCATATTGAGATCACATGTCGGCCCAGCACAAAATTCGGGCTCAAAGAATGTCGGCCTGCAATGGTCATCAAGCAAATACATGTCAGCCTCAACAATTTTTCTTTATGTTGTTCACCTGCGAACAATCAGCGAGACAAAATGCATCCAGCTACTAAAGGAAATTCAAATGCTATCATCTCGTGTGTATTCTGCTTTCATCGTGATTGTCGACTATCGGGGAGATATCATAGAGATTTCAATATGTTTCATCGAGAGCACATTTCTGTTATGTTCGCTTCCAATCGGTGAGACATAAGGACATCTCTTACCAATGCTCTCCTTTTGTTTTATTCACTATCATCATAGCTTTATGACATTGGGAAGACCTCTTGTAGACTTCACATTGTTTCATTGAAAGTCTTTCACCATCCGCATGTCGCCATAACACCCCGCTTGTCACACCGAAGACAAGAAGCATCCCTTGTTTCTTTGTGTTTTGTTGTAGCTCATCCGAGTCAGTGAGATGTCACCTAGACAACTCTGTGTCTAACCGAGAACCCCCTTTATTGTTCGCATGTTTCCGTGACTTTTGATTTCTCCTGCCGACGAGCCCTCCTATCTTATGTATGTCGCTGAGACATTTCAAACTCGGGGAGAAGTCCCCTAGAATTTATCAGGCTATACTGAAAGCTTTAGATTCACACTATGTCACAAAAAAAGTTCAAAACTCTCGCTGAAAGCCACTCACGCACCGAGACGAGTCCACATTGAATATTGTCGACAAGACCTGACTCTTTCGCTAGGACCATACACTGAAAGCAAAAAGTCACACTGCACAACATCTTTATTATATTCATCCTCACTAAGACATCAGAAGTGATGCTGAGCTAGAAGGATTCACAACACATCTCACAAACCTTCAATAATAATCCAAAACAATCTTTGTATAACACATGCTATATGGCATTGTATATCACATTGGAAACATAACTATGGCAGCCCACACTTTATTGTCATGAACAGTCATTAATAAATTCTACAAAACAAATAATGAAGCCAATTTCTCCAGTGAAATTGAAAAAAATATAGTTATAGAAATTTAATCCAATTATTATGAAGATCCAATGGTTGAAATGAAAGTTATTGTATTTTTCCCAAAACTGCAAACCCTAGGTAGGGTTCTGACCTCCCCTAACAAGAATGGTCATAACTTATTCAAACCTTAATGAAATTTGACGAGACTTGAAGAAAATGAAAGTATATTCACATGGCAACAAAATAAAACTAGTTTTAGATCCAAAATATAGAATTTATATTCTGTATCATCATATTTTTTAGACTGTAAATTCATCATAATATTGTTAGAAGAGGCAGTCTCACCAAATTAATCATATCTTCCCCAAAACTCAATAACATTCAATGAGACAAAAATAATTCAAAACTAGAAACATAGATCTTTCCATCAATATATGATACTACATTATTTGAGTCCATACCAGGCTGTACAAATCACAGCTTCAATCTGGAAACAATGTGAAAATCAGAAAATGCACAACATTTAAGGTTTTCATTCATCAATCTTCAAAAATGATGTCTCCAACCCCCAATTCGAGTTTTGGAGGGTTTATTTATACATTTTAAACCAAAACCAACTATTTGCAACCAAATTTTGATTAGTTTGTTGACAAAACACCTTAATGACATTTCATCTACCTAATTTTGCACTTTTGACCATTTTTACAATATATGAGAAATGAACAACATCCTATGACCTATAAAACCACAAAGGTGGCCTCTTGGGCCTTATTACAATATCAAAACATAAAAACAGAACAAATTACTAAATATTTCCTCATGGAGGCATGTGATCAAATAGGTGCTCCTGCACCAAACTCCCGAGGGCAAAAGAATTCAAGCCCCTTTGAATTGTCTTCTTCCTAGTCTTCCAGTTACTTTGCACCTTGTCCTTTATATTTTCAATCAGATTTTTCTGTTATTCCCTTTGTTCTTTTCGTGATGCCTTCTCCTTTCAAGCATCCCTCTCCAAACTTGGAAGTCCAAAATCTATCATATCATCAAAATTCACTTTGTCCTTCATAATCTTCACATACATAATCCAAAGAAAAATTAGAAACAAAATATAGAGACCTTTGAGGTCTCCCTCCTTGTCTTCTTTTGTATTCAAATTCCTCTTCACCCATAACCAACTTATCCAATCTTGATACCAATTCACTTGCAACCTCAATATCCTTGTTTTCTTCTACCTTGATGAGTTCTTCTTCCTCTTGTTTAACTTTTCCATCACCAACCTTACTATTCCATTCTTCTTCAATGGCTGCATATTGTGACCATAAATCTTCTTCTTCATCTTTGACTAAATTTGTTGCCTTCTTTTGTTTTCTTTGCTTCTTCATAATCTTCTTTATAGGCCATCTTAACCCCTTTGAAATTGGTATATGGCAACTCCTTAGTGCTTTCTTAAGAATTTGGTGTTCTTTGTCTAATCTTTCCAACCTTTTGCTCATCTCTTCCATGGCTTTCTCAAACTCTATTTGTCTTGCTTTCTTTCTCTCCATCTTTCTCAACTCTTTTTCCTCTCTTTCCTTATTCCTTTGTGAATCATCAGCCTGCAAACATCTTTCCAAACTTTTCAAAAAATATATCTCCACAAGCAAGTCTCTCCTTGTTTCCATATCACTTTTCCATAACAAGGCAATCAGGTTCCTTCCTAAACCTGCACAACACACAACCACAAACACCAACACAAAACAAACAAAATTCACCAACCCATATCTTTTCTAGGCTCTAATACCAATTTTATGCAGAGCTAGAAGGATTCACAACACATCTCATAAACTTTCAATAATAATCCAAAACAAGCTTTGTATAACACATGCTATTTGGTATAGTATATCACATTGGAAACATAACTATGGCAGCCCACAATTTATTGCCTCGAACAGTCATTAATAACTTCTACAAAACAAATAATAAAGCCAATCACTCTAGTGAAATTGAAGAAAATATAGTTATAGAGTTTTAATCCAATTCTTATGAAGATCCAACAGTTGAAATGAAAGTTATTATATTTTTCCCAAAACTGCAAACCCTATGTACGATTCAGACCTGCCCTCACAAGAATGGTCATAACTTATTCAAATCTTAATGAAATTTAATGAGACTTCAAGGAAATGAAAGTATATTCACATGGAAAAAAAATAAAACTAGTTTTAGATACAAAATATAGACTTTCTATTCCGTCCCATCACATTTTTTAGACTGTAAATTCTGCATAATATTGTTAGAATAGGCAGTCCCACCAAAATAATCATATCTTCCACAAAACTCAATAAAATTTAATGAGACAAAAAGAATTGGAAACCAGAAATAGAGATATTTCCATTGATATATGATACTCCATTATTTGAGTCCATACCAGGCTGTACAAATCACAACTTCAATATGGAAACAATGTGAAAATAGAAAATGCAGAACATTTGAGATTTCCATTCATCAATCTTCAAAAATGATGTCTTCAAACCCCAATTCGAGTTTTGGAGGGTTTATTTATACATTTTAAACCAAATAAAACTATTTGCAACCAAATTTTGATTAGTTTGTTGACAAAACACCTTAATGACATTTCATCTACCTAATTTTGCACTTTTGACCATTTTTACAATATATGAGAAATGCACAACATCCTATGACCTATAAAACCACAAAGGTGGCCTCTTGGGACTTATTACAATATCAAAACATTAAAATGGAACAAATTACTCAATATTTCCTCATGGAGGCATGTGATCAAATAGGTGCTCCGTCACCAAACTCCTGAGGGAAAAAGAATTCAAGCCCCTTTGAATTGTCTTCTTCCTAGCCTTCCAATTATGTTGCACCTTGTCCTTTGTCTTTTCAATCAGATTTTGTCCTTTATTCCTTTTTTTCTTCTTATGACTTCTCCTTTCATGCATCCCTTCAAATTGGAAGTCCCAAAACTCTATCATATCATCAAACACTTCACTTTGTCCTTCATAATCTGCACATACATAATCCAAAGAAAAATTAGAAACAAAATATAGAGACCTTGAGGTCTCCTCCTTGTCTTCTTGTACTTCAAATTCCTCTCCACCCATAACCAACTTATCCAATCTTGACACCAATTCATTGGAAACCTCAATATCCTTGTTTTCTTCTACCTTGATGAGTTCTTCTTCCTCTTGTTTGAATTTTCCATCACCAACCTTACTATTCCATTCTTCTTCAATGGCTGCATATTGTGATCATAAATCTTCTTCTTCATCTTTGACTGAATTTGCTGCCTTCTTTTATTTTCTTTGATTCTTCATAATATTATTTATAGGCCATCTTAACCCCTTTGAAATTGGTATATGCCAACTCCTTAGTGCTTTCTTAAGAATTTGGTGTTCTTTGTCTAATCTTTCCAACCTTTTGCTCATCTCTTCCATGGCTTTCTCAAACTCTATTTGTCTTGCCTCCTTTCTCTCCATCTTTCTAAACTCTTTTTCCTCTCTTTCCTCATTCCTTTGTGAATAATCAACCTGCAAACATCTTTCCAATCTTTTCAACAAATCCATCTCCATAAGCAAGTCTCTCCTTGTTTCCACATCACTTTGCCATACCTAGGCAATTAGGTTCCTTCCTCAACTCGCACAACACACAACCACAAACACCAACACAAAACCAAATAACTTCACCAACCCATATATTTTTCTAGGCTTTGATACCAATTTGATGTAGAGCTAGAAGGATTCACAACACATCTCACAAACCTTCAATAATAATCCAAAACAATCTTTGTATAACACATGCTATTTGGCATTGTATATCACATTGGAAACATAACTATGCCAGCCCACAATTTATTGCAATGAACAATCATTAATAACTTCTACAAAAAAATTAATGAAGTCAATCACTCCAGTGAAATTGAAGAAAATATAGTTACATAATTTTAATCCAATTCTTATAAAGATCCAACGGTTGAAATGAAAGTTATTGTATTTTTCCCAAAACTGCAAACCCTAGGTAGGGTTCAGACCTGTCCTCACAAGAATGGTCATAACTTATTCAAATCTTAATGAAATTTGATGAGACTTGAAGAAAATGAAAGTAGATTCACATGTATAGAAAATAAAACTAGTTTTAAATCCAAAATATAGACTTTATATTTTGTACCATCACATTTTTCAGACTATAAATTCTGCATAATATTGTTAGAATAGGCAGTCTCACCAAAATAATCATATCTTCCACAAAACTCAATAAGACAAAAATAATTGGAAACTAGAAATAGAGATATTTCCATCAATATATGATACTCCATTATTTTACTCCATAATAGGCCATACAAATCACAACTTCAATCTGGGAACAATGTAAAAATCAGAAAATGCACAACATTTGAGGTTTCCATTCATCAATCTTCAAAAATGATGTCTCCAACCCCCAATTCGTGTTTTGGAGGCTTTATTTATACATTTTCAACCAAAACCAACTATTTGCAACCAAATTTTGATTATTTTGTTGAAAAAACACCTTAATGACATTTCATCTACCTAATTTTGCACTTTTGACAATTTTTACAATATATGATAAATGAACAACATCCTATGACCTATAAAACCACAAAGGTGGCCTCTTGGGCATTATTACAATATCAAAACATAAAAATGGAACAAATTACTCAATATTTCCTCATGGAGGTATGTGATCAAATAGGTGCTCCTGCACCAAACTCTTGAGGGAAAAAGAATTCAAGCCCCTTTGAATTGTCTTATTCCTAGTCTTCCAGATACGTTGCACCTTGTCCTTTGTCTTTTCAATCAGATTTTTTCCTTTATTCCTTTTGTTCTTCTTATGCCTTCTCCTTTCAAGCATCCCTACAACTTGGAAGTCCCAAAACTCTATCATATCATCAAACATTTCACTTTGTCCTTCATAATTTGCACATACATAATCCAAAGAAAAATTAGAAACAAAATATAGAGACCTTGAGGTCTCCTCCTTGTATTCTTGTACTTCAAATTCCTCTTCACCCATAACCAACTTATCCAATATTGATGCCAATTCACTTGCAACCTCAATATTCTTTTATTCTTCTACTTGATGAGTTCTTCTTCCTCTTGTTTAACTTTTCCATCGCCAACCTTACTATTCCATTCTTCTTCAATGGCTGCATATTGTGACCATAAATATTATTATTCATCTTTTACTAAATTTGCTGCCTTCTTTTGTTTTCTTTGCTTCTTCATAATCTTCTTTATAGGCCATCTTAACCCCTTTGAAATTGGTATATGCCAGCTCCTTCGTGCTTTCTTGAGAATTTGGTGTTCTTTGTCTAATCTTTCCAACCTTTTGCTCATCTCTTCAATGGCTTTCTCAAACTCTATTTGTCTTGCCTTCTTTCTCTCCATCTTTCTCAACTATTTTTCCTCTCTTCCCTTATTCATTTGTGAATCATTAGCCTGCAAACATCTTTCCAATCTTTTCAACAAATCCATCTCCACAAGCAAGTCTCTCCTTATTTCCACATCACTTTGTCATACCTAGGCAAATAGGTTCCTTCCTCAACTTGCACAACACACAACCACAAACACCAACACAAAACAAACAAACTTCATCAGCCCATATCTTTTCTAGGCTCTGATACTAGTTTGATGCAGAGCTAGAAGGATTCACAACACATCTCACAAACCTTCAATAATAATCCAAAACAATCTTTGTATAACACATGCTATTTGGCATTTTATATCACATTGGAAACATAACTATGGCAGACCACAATTTATTGCCATGAACAGTCATTAATAACTTCTACAAAAAAAATAATGAAGTCAATCACTCTTGTGAAATTGAAGAAAATATATTCATAGAATTTTAATCCAATTATTATGAAGATCCAATGGTTGAAATGAAAGTTATTGTATTTTTCCCAAAACTGAAAACATTAGGTAGGGTTCAGACATGCCCTCACAAGAATGGTCATAACTTATTCAAATTTTAATGAAATTTGATGAGACTTGAAGAAAATGAAATTAGATTCACATGGAAACAAAATAAAACTAGTTTTAGATCCAAAATATAGAATTTATATTCCATACCATCACATTTTTCAGACTGTAAATTCTGCATAATATTGTTAGAATAGGTAGTCTCACCAAAATAATCATATCTTCCACAAAACTCAATAAAATTCAATGAGACAAAAAGAATTGGAAACTAGAAACAATGATATTTTCATCAATATATGATACTCCATTATTTCAGTCCATACGAGGCAATACAAATCATAGCTTCAATATGGAAACAATGTGAAAATCAGAAAATGCAAAACATTTGAGGTTTCAAATCATCAATCTTCAAAACTTATGTCTCCAACCCCCAATTCAAGTTTTGGGGGTTTTATTTATAAATTTTTAACCAAAACCAACTATTTTCAACCAAATTTTGATTAGTTTGTTGACAAAACACCTTAGTGACATTTCATCTACCTAATTTGGCAATTTTGACAATTTTTACAATATATGAGAAATGAACAACATCCTATGACCTATAAAACCACAAAGGTGGCCTCTTGGGCCTTATTACAATATCAAAACATAAAAACAGAACAAATTACTAAATATTTCCTCATGGAGGCATGTGATCAAATAGGTGCTCCTGCACCAAACTCCTGAGGGCAAAAGAATTCAAGCCCCTTTGAATTGTCTTCTTCCTAGTCTTCCAGTTACGTTGCACCTTGTCCTTTGTCTTTTCAATCAGATTTTTTCCTTTATTCCTTTTTTTATTCTTATGCCTTCTCCTTTCAAGCATCCCTGCAACTTGAAAGTCCCAAAACTCTATCATATCATCAAACACTTCACTTTGTCCTTCATAATCTGCACATACATAATCCAAAGAAAAATTAGAAACAAAATATAGAGACCTTGAGGTCTCCTCCTTGTCTTCTTGTACCTCAAATTCATCTTCGCCCATAACCAACTTATCCAATCTTGATACCAATTCACTTGCAACCTCAATATCCTTGTTTTATTCTACCTTGATGAGTTCTTCTTCCTCTTGTTTAACTTTTCCATCACCAACCTTACTATTCCATTCTTCTTCAATGGCTGCATATTGTGACCATAAATCTTCTTCTTCATCTTTGACTGAATTTGCTGTCTTCTTTTGTTTTCTTTGCTTCTTCATAATCTTCTTTATAGGCCATCTTAACCCCTTTGAAATTGGTATATGCCAACTCTTTAGTACTTTCTTAAGAATTTGGTGTTCTTTGTCTAAGCTTTCCAACCTTTTGCTCATCTCTTCCATGGCTTTCTCAAACTCTATATGTCTTGCCTTCTTTCTCTCCATCTTTCTCAACTCTTTTTCCTCTCTTTCCTTATTCCTTTTTGAATCCTTATCCTGTAAACATCTTTCCAATATTTTCAACAAATCCATCTCCACAAGCAAGTCTCTCCTTGCTTCCACTTCACTTTTCCATACCTAGGCAATTAGGTTCCTTCCTCAACCTGCACAACACACAACCACAAACACCAACACAAAACCAACAAACTTCACTAGCCCATATATTTTCTAGGCTTTGATTAAAATTTGATGTAGAGCTAGAAGGATTCACAACACATCTCACAAACCTCCAATAATAATCCAAAACAATCTTTGTATAACACATGCTATTTGGTATTGTATATCACATTGGAATTATAACTATGGCAGCCCACAATTTATTGCCATTAACAGTCATTAATAACTTCTACAAAACAAGTAATGAAGCAAATCACTCTAGTGGAATTGAAGAAACTATAGTTATATAATTTTAATCCAATTCTTGTTAAGATCCAATGATTGAAATGAAAGTTATTGTATTTTTCCCAAAACTGCAAACCCTAGATAGGGTTCAGACCTTCCCTCACAAGAATGGTCCTAACTTATTTAAATCTTAATGAAATTTGATGAGAATTGAATAAAATGAAAGTAGATTCACATGGAAACAAAATAAAACTAGTTTTAGATCCAAAATATAGACTTTATATTCCATATCATCATATTTTTTAGACTGTAAATTCAGCATAATATTGTTAGAAGAGGCAGTCTCACCAAATTAATCATATCTTCCCCAAAACTAAATAACATTCAATGAGACAAAAGGAATTAGAAACTAGAAATAGAGTTCTTTCCATAAATATATGATACTCCATTATTTGAGTCTATACCAGGCTGTACAAATCACAAATTCAATCTGGAAACAATGTGAAAATTAGAAAATGCACAACATTTGAGGTTTCAATTCATCAATCTTCAAAAATGATGTCTACAACCCCCAATTCGAGTTTTGGAGGGTTTATTTATACATTTTCAACAAAAACCAACTATTTGCAACCAAATTTTGATTAGTTTGTTGACAAAACACCTTAATTACATTTCATCTACCTAATTTTGCATTTTTGACAATTTTTACAATATATGAGAAATGAACAACATCCTATGACCTATAAAACCACAAAGGTGGCCTCTTGTGCAGGTGGCCTCTTGTGCCTTATTACAATATCAAAACATTAAAATGGAACAAATTACTCAATATTTCCTCATGGAGGCATGTGATCAAATAGGTGCTCCTGCACCAAGAAGTCTCCTGCCAAATTGTACATTTCCTTTGATTTACTATCGCTGTAGCTTCAAGATATTAGGGAGACCCTACATCGATGATTTTATATCCCACCGAAAGTCATTTAGAAGAAATATCTTGCATCGTCGATGAGATGTATGGATATCGCCATGACATCCTCATGAAAACACAAACTCATGCCGATATGATGTATTATGTTCCCCCGATTGGCGAGACAAGAAGACCTTGCTGAGACATAATGCTAATACCACCTAGCTGTGCCGATAGGCTTCCACATGCATAAGTCGGGGAGATATGTTGAATTCGGTGAGACTCTACCCTGATAGCCATAACATATGTTGATAGATGTCACCGTTGTCGCCAACACAAGATGAACGTTATGCCGACAAGCAACCATGAACAAATACCAATCACTGTGACAAAACAAAGGTCCTTCTGAATGCCACCTACAAACAAACTTCAATCAATGTGACATTAAATGAGTCTTGCTAATAGGAAACACAGACTCATTCAAGTAGAAAATGCAGAATTAATCGGGGAGACAGGAATGAACCTATGTCAATATGGATCGAGACATGAAAAATGCATAACTCGATTGATTCAATGGGGCAATATGGCAAATAATAGATGAAAAATGCATACGGTAGGACCAAATCATTTATGAATGAAAAATCATGTAAAAAAACCATATTTTTATAGTTCCAACATTGGCTCCGTCTGGGGATGAATGATAGTAAGATCATTGCAAGGATCCAGAATCTTGGGTGAGCAGACCAGACACAAAATGAACTAGTGAATAGCAATGGAATTGAATGACAATGGAAATGAATGCAGAGTAGAGATAAATGCAAAACCCTAAACTATTGTTCATGGAAAATAATTTTAAAGAGGATACACAAGATTTGTCCATGCACTAGCAACCCTTAATCCTCTGTGTTGATCAAGAGAAGAAAAACTTCAAGAATTTCCCATGAACAGGAAATTTTTGATTTTCACCAACCATGTTCTGTAGATAATATGAGCCTTCACCCTTCTTTCCAACAACAACAAAAGGTCCTAGCCAAAGAGCTTCAAATTTACCATGCTTTCCTTTCTCCTGACATCTTGCATTCCACATCAACACCAAATCATTTTCTTCAAATTTTCTATTCTTTGCCTTCTTGTCAAATAGATACTTCATTTGTGCATGTAACTTTATGTTTTGACTTTGGGCCTCTCTCCTTACTTCATCCATTCAGCAAGTTCCTCCATTCTGTCTTCCATGGGCTCAGGAACTTCCACATCTTCTAGTAAGACAAACTTTTAAATTGGCAACAAATTTTGTAGAGGAATCCTGGCTTGTGCTCCATACCTAATTCAAATGGAGACTTTCCAATTTCCTTTTTCATAGTGACCCTATCAGCCCACACAACTAGTTTTAACTCTGAATCCCAAGCCTTCTTATTATGTCCCAACATCCTCTTTATAATCTTCAAGAGATTCCTATTGCTAGACTCTACTTGACCATTGGCTTGTGGATGATAATGAACTACATAAGAAATAGTAATGCCATACTTATCACAAAAACCTTTGAATTCGTCTGATCTGAAGCACATCCCATTATCTGTGATTATCCTCAATGGTGTACCAAATCTGGTGATAATGTTGTCCATTAGGAAATTTGTTAAAACTTTACTTGTATCCTGCTTGGTTGGGATTGCCTCCACCCACTTTGTAAAATAATCAGTGGCAACTAGTATCCATCTATGTCCTCCACTTGACTTCTCTTGTATCTCTCCAATGAAATCAATTCCCCATTGATGAAAAAGGGCATCAACCTACAAAGGTCGAAGTGGCAAAGCACCCTGATACATCAATTTTCCAGAAAACTTTTGGCAAGCTTCACATTTTCTCACATGTGTAAAAGAATCATTAAAGACCTTTGGCCAATAATACCTAGCCCTGAGAATTTTGTGTGCAGTTGTCTTTACTGAATAATGACCTCCACAAACTCCTTCATGCATTTCCTTCAAAACATGCTTGGCCTGTGACTCATCTAGGCATAACAATAATATGCCATCTCTGTTTTTCCAAAACAAATTGCCATCCATAAAAACATATTTGGACCCTTGCAACTTCAAAGTTCTCCTCTGGCTATCACTGAATCCATCTGGACACTTCATGTATTTAAGATAGTGCATAACATCAGTATACCAAGGAGTGTGCTCAATGCTTGCAATTGCAACCTCTTCCTCGACATTACAGATCTGATTTGCATCAATATTAGTTTATGTCGTTAGCCTAGCCAAGCCTTGGCCTCTTACCAGCTTAGTAATCTATATTTCCATGTCAAATTCTTGAATCTTGTTGATCCATCTACATCTTTTCCTTGTAACTTTAGATTGTGTCAAAATATCCTTGATAGCAGCATGAGGGACATAAGCAATCACCTTTGCTCCAACAATATATGGTATGAATGCCTTTGTGGCCTTTACCAATGAAAATGCCTTTTTTTCCATTATATCATACTTCAGCTCAGACCCTTGTAAAGACTTACTAAAGAAGGACACAAGTTGTTCATAACCATCCTCATTCTTTTGTAACATAACAGCAGTAATAGTGTGCATTGAAGCAAATTAAAATACCTAAAAGGGCTTTGTAAAGTCTGGAGATTTAAGAATAGGAGCCTCTTTGATAGCCATTTTGATAGACATAAAAGCAATTAAAGCCTCAATTGTTCAGTCCATTTTTTGTCCTTTCCTCAACATTTTTGATATGGGTTTATGATGATCTTAGCAAAATTAGAAACAAATCTCCTAACAAAATTAATTTTTCCAAGGAATGACTGTATTGCCTTGATAGTTTTGGGAATAGGAATTTTATCAATAGCTTCAACCCTTTCAATATCTATTCTAATTCCCTCTTTTGAAACAATATGCCCCAAGAGCTTACCTTCTGTGACTGCAAAATGACACTTCTTTGGATTTAAACTAATACCGTATTCAAGAGCTTTAATAAATACCTTTTCCAGATGTTGCACATGATCTTCAGCCCTTTTTGAATAAGCAGTCAGGTCATCTTGATACACCACCATGATAGCATTAATCAAATCAGCAAATGCTACATCCATAGCCCGTTGAAAAGTGGCTCTAGCATTAGTGAGACCAAATGACATTCTTATATATACATATGTTCCCCAAGGAGTTGTGAATGTTGTCTTGTATTGCTCAGATTCCTTGACTTTAACCTGATTGTATCCAAAAAACCCATCCATCATGGATAGCAATTCACACCCTTTCACCTTATGCAATATAGCCTCCATATTGGGTAAAGGATAATTATCTTTGAGAGATGCCATATTTAAATTCCTGAAGTCCGCACATAATCTAATATCACCATTCTTCTTTCTCATAGGAACCATATTTGAAACCCATGTTGAATTTCTGATTTGTTTGATAATTTCTCCATCCCTGAGCTTTATCAATTCCTCTTGCATTTTAGGTTCCAGCGTTGGATTTATGGGTCTTTGCTTTTGTCTAAAAGGCTTGGCATCTGGCTTTAGTGGTATTTCATGTTGAAACAAATCTTCCTTGTACGCTTTCAAATCCTCATAAGACCAAGCAAAAACATGCTTGTATTTTCTCAACAACTCTATCAACATTCTTCTAATTGCAGGGTTGATCCTCTTTCCAATGTATACCTTTCTTAGTGCTATCTCAGTCCCCAAGTTTACTTCTTCAATATCTTCTCTTCTGAGTGGCGTTTGTTTCATTAGAGATCTATCATTTCCATCATATAGCCTTTCCAATGCCACTAGACCCTTGGGCAGTTTATTTGTTTTGAGCTGCAATATTTCCTTTCCGAACATTGTTTGTTTCCCATCCACTTCTTCAACAAAAGCATTCAAGTCAATTTCCTAGGTCTCACATTGATCTATACAATTGAGGAATTTCAAAAGATCAATATCATCATTGAAAAATTTCCAGTTATAGATGTTATTAGGCACAACAGGCCTTGTCTTAAACTCAATCTATGATACCCCAACCAATGTGATGTCATCTCTTTTTAGTGCCACATTTGCTAAAAAATCAGCCATTATATTCTTTGACCTGTCAATCCACTCAATTGAGAAAACATCAAAAAATTCAATTGTATCACATACAACATTCTTATATTTTTTTAATATTTTGTGCTTTGCTGCATAATTTGATTTTATTTGTGAAACAACCAACTTAGAATCGCCCAAAATAGCCAGCAACTTAATCTTGTGTTTCATAGCTATGTTCAAGCCTGTCAATAAAGCTTCATACTCTGCCACATTTTTTGTACATTCAAATGCTAATAGAAATGAATATTTAAAAGTAATACCTTTAGGTGAAACAAATACAATCCCAGCTCCATTACCTTCTTGGTTGCATGCTCCGTCAAAATACATCTTCCATACTTCATTGCAGCTTTGTGCCACATGCTTTTCAATTGGATCACTATTGGTTAATTTTGGTTGAGCTGGTTCAATTTTAAAACTTCCAAGATCAACATCACAAAAACAATTAATCTGATCTTGAGGTACACATTCAACAAGCTGATGCATTCTTGGTTCTCTATAAAATTTGACATCCTATCCATTCACTGGAATAGTAGCATAAGATAAATCAAACTAGACATTTCTTCCAACTGCTGCTATCCACTATCTTGACAGAAGCATCTCAAATTGAGGAGGAGTATCAATCACTGTTATATCTATATTATAAGCCACTTGTGGATAAGTAGCTAGTTTGACTTCAACACCTCTCATAATGCCTACCACAGGTACAGGTCTGTTATCCATTGCATAGAACTTCCCTTCACATGTATCAACACATAAGCCCAGCTGCTTCATAACACCTACTAGCATAATATTTATAGTAGCACCAGAATCTATCATACAATTCCTTAGCAACTTATTATTTATAAGCAATGTGGTGAAGAAAGGATCCACTTGTGGGGAGGTTGTTAAAACATCACCTAGACAGACCTCTGAATTATTTATTTTTTCTTGCCTATTGACTTCTTCAGAATTCATATGTTTTTCATTCCCATTTGTAATCAATTGAACAACATTATCTTTGTATTCCTTAATTTTCATCAATTCAAGTAGTGGAACAAACATTTTTACTTAGGATAATGCCTGTGCGAAGTCAAAAGAGGAGCTTTCTGTCTTAACAATCTTTTTCAGTTCTGGCGCTTCTCCTTTGCTTTCTTCTTTTCCTTTTTTACTACATTGATCAAAATTTTTCATTTCCTTGTGTAATTTTGAAACTTTTTGCTCTTGGACAGGCTTCTTTTCAATTTTATCATGCTGCTTGTTCTCTGGCTTTTTTACAGTTCCCTGTGTTTCCTTCTGATCTTTTACAAAAATTCCCCCAGGAACTCCATCTAGCTCATTCACTTTTCTATTTCTCAACCAATATTTACTCCTTGCATCCTCAACTACTACAATAGTTATTTTCTCCATTTCATCTTTAGTGAGTCTCCTTACATTACACTGAACAGGCATTTCAACAAGATGTGGCTCTGTGTAGTCTTCATCAGAATCATAAAAGATCTGCTGTTCAGCCATATAGACATTAGACTTCTGATTAGAAACGTCATACTCATATCCTTCATCCTCTAAAGATGAATATCCTTCCTTAGCATGGTAAAAAGTATCTGAAGTCAAGTAAATTTTGTGATCTTCTTTATTATTCTCCATCAAAATTCCCTCTTCTTGCATCTTTTGAGCTACAACATAATAGTCCGGAGAATGTGGCTGATTACAAACTTCAAAGAAGTAATTATTACTCACCATGTAAGTTCCCTTTTTGCTCAATGGATCAGGGGTCTCTTTATTTCTTGGCCTGGTTGTTATAGGTTTCCCATCTTTCCATTCTATATTATAAGGAATATCATGCAACCTTGGCCTTTCATTTCTGTTCTTATTTCTGTATGTATTCTCTTGTCTGTGCTGATAATTATTTTGCTGAGGAGGCCTCGGGTTGTCTCTTTTATTAGTTACACCAGCAACTTTCCCATTATTTTCAATTGTCAATGCAATCTTCTATGCTTCAGCCAAATCTATTGCGGATCTACTTCTCAGCTCATACCCTATCTTAGGATCAAATGCATTTAAATAAATACTCAATGCAACATATTCTGACAACCTTGATCTAGGAGGGACTTTAGTATGCAACTTGTTGAATTTTCTGTTGAAATCATAAATTGAATCATTATGATTTTTCTAAATCCTCACCAATTTATGAAGAGTTGCATCTAGAGCATTTTGATTCCCATATTGCTCTAAGAATTTATCTTGAAATGATTGGAGATAATTAATTGAATATGTTGGCAAGCTGTTAAACCAATCCCTAGCATCTTCAATAAGTGACATCATAAATAGCCTCATGTGAAAATCCTCATGTGGCATACCTATGTCTTGAATGGACATATTGAAATTCCTTAGATGTTCTTTAGCAATGATTGCATTGCTCTCTGTAAACTTAGGAATCAAACCTCTTCAGTTGCTATCTATAGGGTAAGGGAATAGATAGAACCCTGCCAAATCAAACTGCCTGATCATTGTTGTGTATTGGTGAGGGGGAGGGATAGGTGGATATTGATACTGATGCATAGGATTATTGTATTGTGCATTATGCTGAGGGGTGTGATGCTGACCAGGAGGTGGATGCACATTTGTATGCTGTGTGGGAATATAAGGTGGCTGATTTGGCTGCCTATAGTGATTTCCTATCTGATTGTGAGGAGCATTCTGTTGATTGGAGGGCCCTGTGCCATGATCACCCTACTTGTGAGGTAGGACATACTTTGGGCCACCAGCCGTCTGATCAATAATTTGGGCTTTCTATAATTTAGCCTCTAGTTCCTTTATCTTCTTCTCTCGTAGTTCCAACTGTGCTTTTACTTCATCAGGAAGTTTGTGATTACCAAACACATTTTGGCTACCTTCAATTCTTTGTTCATGTTCCTGTCGATGTCTGAGCACTTTTGCTTCAAGGTTGGCATCAAATTCAGGTTAATCTTGAGGATTATAAAATGGATTTCTTTTCTCTTTAGGGGTACAAGGTTCTGCACTTGAATTATCTTTCCATGTATCATAGCAATTATATGTTTCACCATGTACTCCTGGTGCTTTACCTTTCTTTTCAATGTAGATGTCCTCATTTATTCCTTTTCCCTTATTAGTTCTATCATCTTTGTGTGTCCACTTACTGCTACCAGAAGGAGCTCTAGTATGACCTCCCCTGTATTGAGATATTCTTCCATTCATGATGAACTGCTGCAAAATTTCTATCAAAGTCACCACCCACTTTTATCAAAAAATGAGAAAATAGTTTAATACTCCCAATGGAGTCTGTGCAAGATTTCTGACTCTATGATTAAGGCCTTGATTCTAATTATTCCCCAGCAGAGTCACCAATTTGTTAGCTCTCAAAAATGTAGGATGAATGCCTCAAGAGGCTGCCAATCTCTTGATACGCTTTAGGGTAACAGACAAGGTCAAGAGAACTCAACCTTCTACTCTTTAGGTACTGTAAAACTTGGGTGGGTGTACCTCTCTGAATAATGCAAACTTAACTTGTAATCAATCTTCTTATAACAACTTGTTCACAATGGCAGATGGGAGTGAACAATTAAAATCCAACTTGAAAACAGTAACAATATTCTGATTTGAATCCTAAAATAAATGTTCAATTAACAGATGTAAAGAAAATTGAATAAGTTCAAATGGTGAAGTGTAAAGACTAGTGCCTTGTTGGGTATGCGGAGTCAAATGAGATCAAGATGAGCAACACTTTTCTAAGAAAATTCAAATTATCTAGCACATATTATGCTTACAACTTGTATAAACATGCAAGAATGTGATTACTAAGCACTACTTGAATAATCCAATTGAATCTCTCTAATTACTATGATTAACTAAAAGGATTTAGTCTTTACTTGAAAGAACCAATTAATCGATCACACAAGTGCAGCAAGTGTGCACTGATAAATTGCTTACAAACTTGTCATATCAATTTAAACAATTAGAAAGAATCCATCTTGGAGACAACTTAGCAATTCTTCTATTAATTTCAATAGATAACTGATACTAGACATGTGCAGCAATATCAATTGACTTTCATAAATACCTCCAATTTGAAAACATACATCATAGTCTCTGATCTGATGAATCTATAGTACTGTATCTATCAGAAAATGCCTACTATATCGAATAACTGATAACTAGTCTCAAAATCTCCTATTTTACAATTGCAAAAATGCCTATTTATACACAAACATTTGAAGAAAATATCATATTGAGATCACATGTCAGCCCAGCACAAAATTCGGGCTCAAAGAATGTCGGCCTGCAACGGTCATCAAGCAAATACATGTCGGCCTCAACAATTTTTATTTCTGTTGTGCACCTATGAACAGTCAACAAGACAAAATGCATCGTCCTGCCAAAGGCAATTCAAACGCTATCATCCCGTGTGTATTCTGCTTTCACCGTGACTGTCGACCATTGGGGTGATATCATAGAGATTTCAATATGCTTCATCGAGAGCACATTTATGTTATGCTCACTTCCAATCGGTGAGACACAAGGACATCTCTTACCAATGTGCTTTTTATTTATTCACTATCGTCATAGCTTTATGACATCGGGAAGACCTCTCGCATACTTCACATTGCTTCATTGAAAGTCTTTCACCATCCACATGTTTCCATAACACCCCGCTTGTCACATCGAAGACAAGAAGCATCCCCTGTTTCTTTGTGTTTCGCTATAGCTCATCTGGGTCAGTGAGATGTCACCTAGACCACTCTGTGTCTAACCGAGAACCCCCCTTATTCTTCGCATGTCGCCGTGACTTTTGATTTCTCCTACCGACGAGCCCTCCTATCTTATGTATGTCACTGAGACATTTCAAACTTGAGGAGAAGTCCCCTAGAATTTATTGGGCTATACTAAAATCTTTAGATTCACACTATGTCACCAAGAAAGTTCAAAACTCTCACTAAAAGCCACTCACGCATTGAGAGGAGTCCACATTGAATATTGTCGACAAGACCTGACCCTTTTGCTATGACCATACACCGAAAGGAAAAAGTCACACCGTGCAACATCTTTGTTATATTCATCCTTGCTAAGACATAAGAAGTCTCCTGCTGAATTATACATTTCCTTTGATTTACTGTTGTTGTAGCTTCAAGATATTGGGAAGACCCTACGCCAATGATTTTATCTCCCACCGAAATTCATTTAGAAGAAATATCTTGCATTGTCGGTGAGACATATGGATATTGCCATGACATCCTCATGAAAACACAAACTCATGCCGATATGATGTATTCTATTCCCCCGATCAGCAAGACAAGAAGACCTCGGTGAGACATAATGCCAATACCGCCAAGCTACGCAGATAGGCTTCCACATGCATAAGTCGGGGAGATATGTTGAATTCGGTGAGAACCTACCCTGATAGCCATAAAATATGCTGATAGATGTCACCGTTGTTGCCAACACAAGATGAACGTTATGCGGACAACCAACCACGAACAAATACCAGTCGCTGTGACAAAACAAAGGTCCTGCCAAATGCCACTTGCAAACAAACTTCAATTGATGTGACATTAAATGAGTCTTTCTGATAGGCAAGACAGACTCATGCAAGCAGAAAATGAAAAATTGATTAGGGAGATAGGAATGAACCTATGCTGATATGGATCCAGACATGAAAAATGCATAACTCGATTGATTCAATGGGACAATATGGCAAACAATAGATGAAAAATGCATACAGTAGAACCAAATTAGGAAATTTATGAATGAGAACTCATGTAAAAACACCAGATTTTTACAGTTCCAACACTAGGTCCAACAATCTACTAGATGATTCCTCTTTAACTTGAAATGTTCCTCTGGTATTTTTTCCTTCTTGACATCCTTTGCAAATATTTTTTCTAGTTTGTTTAGTGTTGGCAAGTCTCTGACGACTCTTGTTTAACTTACCCTTACCAAATTGTCAAAGTTGATGTGACACATCCTTCGATGCCAAAGCCAACTATCATTGGACTGAGATAATAAGTATCTCTTGATACATATTCCCACTTTTTCTTTTCCCAGCTGTAATAATAGTTCCACATCTCTTCCGGATCTCACAACCATTGTCTCGAAACACAAAAATATAGCCATTTTTGCACATCTATTCAACACTCTGAAGATTATGATATAAACCCTTCACATAGTAAACATTGTCAGTCTTATGTTTTTCATCAAAGGTAAGAGAACCAATTCCAAAAATCTGTGTCCTTTTATCATCTCCAAATCTAATAGAACCTCCATCATATTTCTCAAGCTTCACAAACTTAATTTTGTCACCAGTCATATGATTCAAAAATCCACTATCAATAAACCATTCATCTCTATTTCTTTTAGCATATAATGCAACTTCAATGTTATCATTATATTTTAGACAAATATTAGAGTTATCAAATCTAGGTTCATCCTTTTCCACCAAAAACAAAAAATCCTCATGATCTGATTCATCATCTGAAATACTAGCATTCTCATTAACATAATAGGCCTTCTTATTGATCCTTTTAAAATTTTGTCTTGTTCCTTTTTCTAGAAACCTAGTTGCTAAATGACCAATCTTTCTACATCTGAAACATTTAAGAGGTAACATACATTTTTATTTTTTAGTAGCTTTCTTCAGTTTTCTTGTTAAGTTTGCTTCCAACTCATCTAAATTTTCACTATTCGGATCTTCTTCTATTTTTGTGGATTTGAAGTTTGTTTCAGATTTCTCCTTTTCTTTTCTAGATTTCATCATCTCAAATGTAGTCAAGGTGTCAAATAGTTGTTCTTTGGTGAATTTCTTTGGATCATAAACTTCCTTAGTAGCTGATATCTTGTCACTGTAGCTCTTTGGTATGGTCATCAGAATCTTCTCCATAACATCTTCATTTGTTAGAGTGCCTCCTTTATTTTTGACTTCATTTATTGCAATGCCAACTCTCTGAAAGTAGCTTTCTATATCTTCACCTTCTTCCATTCCCAATTTTTCATATTTGCACTTAGCTGTCAACTTCTTTTATAATTTGACTCTATGATTTCCTTCATATATTTCTTTCAACTTTTCTCAAACTTCATAAGTGATGCTCAATGAAATAACTTTTGTTAACTCAGTCTTAGACAAAGCACTAAATATTGCAAACCTTGCTTTTTCATTTTCTTCATAGGTTGATATCTCATATGTAGTACTAAGACCACTTGCCAAAACAACATATTTTGTCTCAACAACTTTCCAAGTCTTGTAGCCTAGAGAAATTAGATAACCTCTTATTTGCACTTTCTAGAAACTATAGTCAGATCCATCAAACATAGGGATTGCCAATTTGTGTGCCATCAGATCTACCTTGAGAAATTAAGCTCTTCTTTAAGGAATCAAAGCTCTGATACCAACTATTGAATAGTCTGAATAACTAAGAAAAGGGGTGAATCAGTTATTATAAAACAATTTTCTTGACTTCAATTAATTTGGAAAACTTAAATCAATCAGATAACAATCTAACAGATATGAACATGAAAGCACATAACAACACCATGCACAATGAACACCAAAAATTACATGGAAACCAAAGAAGAGAAAAACAACAGAGAATGCTAATTCTAAATTATAAAACACCGCTTAAGGTGACACCAGTTAAGGTGATCTTTTATAAAGGCTCACTGCTAAAATGCTCACTATAGGTAAGGATCACTATTGGTGAGCTCACTGCCCGACTGTTACAACCAAAGATAAAAAGGCTCATTGCCAAAAGAGAAAGGCTCACTGCCAACAGAAAAGGGCTTACTACTAGAAGAATGATGAAAGGGAATCCACCACTGAAATAACTGTCACCAACGATGACAATGGATAGAATCTTACTATTTGATGCCTCTAATCGTATACTTTTTTCACATACTTCGGAATGTCTAGATTTCTAGATTTGCATTCATCAAAATTTCTTTTATCAAACAAAATAAACCTTTACTTATACCATTGCATGCCTTCATAATCTCCTAAGTTGGCCAAACACAATGTCTTCATAATCTCCTAAGTCGTCCAAACACAATTTGAATTAGGTCACCACAAAAACATTCTCATGGTGGAAAGGAATGAAACATGGAGCATACAAAACCTCCTCACTCAAATCAACATGCTACATATTAACCATGATATCCAGAACCAAAGAATAGAGTATACACGTTACAATACAAATTTTTTTTTGGGGCAAGTTAGCCAATTTCTAGATCAGTTTAGAACCATAAGAGTGTATCTCATTATGTTGCAAAAAGAATGAGACTAGGACAAGCATGACAAATATAGATCATCACAGCACAACATCCAGAGCAAGCCAATCTAGATCACCAAAGCATCCAAACCGAACGTTAATCAATCAACCAAGATATGTTGACACAAATGAAAACCATTAATGATAACAATCAATAACATCACATTCCAACAATGGGAGATTTTTCCCTCCATAATAATTTGGAACATATGGCTTGAAAGAAACAACATAATTTTTAGAAAAAAATTCCTTATGCCATCTCTAAGAACTTGAAAAAATAGAGATTTCAATATTTGAAGTAACATCAACTTCTTTGTATAGGAATACTCATTTAAATAAGGACTTCTCATCCTAGGATGCTCTTATAATGAAGAACTGGCTGTTATTGAAGATCCCTAAACTTGGATATGTGTCAATCAAGCTTCCCATAGTTAACAAAAATTCCTTGAATGGGACCCCTCCACCCATAAATTTTGTTATAATGAACTTTGATGGTGCTTCAAGAGGTAATCTAGGTAAATAAAGTATTGCAGTAGTTTCAAGGGATTGGAATAGTGCCTTCATTTCTACTGCTTGTGAAGTGATTCTAGATGAAACTAATAATGTTGTGAAATTTAAAGCCTTGAGTTTAGGCCTAAAGTTGGCTAAGAAGTTCTTAATATCCCAAATATTTATTGAAGGAGATTCAATGGTTGCAATCGCTACATTGAAGAACTGAGGGGTAAGTGCAAAAAGATGGGAGGCCAAAAAGGGGGCTTAATTGGCCACTTTTTTCTAAAATAAAAAAATATTGACCTTGGACGTGAAATTGAGGATAGTTACACTCAAAATTTTGAGATGCAATAAAAAAAGGATCATAGTGCTTCAAGTCTACATTCTAAACTACTAATTTATTTTTAAAATGGTTGAGATTAAGGAGTTCACAAGAGGGATGTATAGAAATTGGTGTTGTTTTTGTCAAAATAATGTAATATAGCAACTTTTGTATGAATGTAGCACATTGAAATTTTTTTAGTATTTTTAAAATCACTTCAGTGAGAAATTAGGTAACAGTATGTAGTTGATGCATGATATTTTTGATAATTTTTTAATGAATATTTGATTTTTTACTCATTTTCAAAGTGGACACTTCTTGAAAAATAGAATTTTGGCCATGCTACCCCTAAAATTTTTGGAAACTAATTTTTAAAAAAAATAAAAATTGTAGAATGGAGTCTAGTCTCTAAAAATGCATTTATCTAAAATTTTGACAAATGGTTAATTTATAACAAAAAAAACAGCAAACAATACTTTTTGCCAAAAAAGAGACACACAAACAAAAGAGATTATAGATGAAAGTCTTAACATTGTCAAAAAGTGAAAAAAAAAATTACATCATTAGATAGCTAAGAGAGATTCTAACATTATCTAGGTGTTCAATTTGTTTGACATTGAAACATGTGCAATCCTGATGATGAGCATGAACCCAATTATGTGAAATATTGTAGAATTTGCATAAACACGTCTTTGGTCATTGGGAAGGCCCTCCAAGCCTTTGGGTTGGTATTTCAAGGAAAATACCAAGCCTAAGGCTTGGGGATTCCCAAAGCAAGATATAATGTGAGTGCATTATAATGAGCTCACATTATATCTTATTTTTAACATGTTTTTTTGCATTTTTGTGGGACATGTCTAGAAAGACATAACATGAGCACGATATAACGAGCTCACATTATGTATTGCTTTAAGTTAAATGCTACTATATTGAATGTATGATTATATATTTGTATGTTTGTATGTACATATATGCTTGTATGTATGTAGGACTATATGTACATATGCATTATGCTTGTATGTATATAAGTATGTATGTATTTATGTATGTCTTTAGAGGGAGGGAGAATTTTAAGAATGAGAGAGAGTTGTCTAGGTAGGGTGGGAGGGAGAGAGGGAGGTAGAGACCTGAGAGAGAGATAGAGAGGTAGAGAGGTAGTGAGAGAGAGTCTTGAGAGGGGGTGGAAGGGAGGGTTTAAGAGAGAGGGATTCAGAGAGAAGGGGTTGGAATGAGAGGGACTTAGCTAGGTAGGGTGGGAGAGAGAGAGAGTTATTTGTTGGATCTCAGTTGTGTTTATAGTTTATCCTTGATGTCAAAATCCCTTTCAGTTGGTTCTCTTTGATGATCAGTCTCAGTTTGGATCTTTATGCTTTATTATGGCACTTCTTTAATGTCTCTTGGCTATTATAGACAGTTACTTGTTATGATTCAAATTCATGGTGATGAGGTCTCTGGTTCATGTTATGAATGGCATTTCTTTGACTGACAGAGTTTGATAGATGGTTTCTTTGTTAGGATGGTTCTTCTTGCATACCACAAGTGTATTTCACATGATTACAAGCCATTTGATTACATTCCTTGAACTCACATTTTTTATGGCATTATAGTTACCTTGATTATGACATCTCATTTGTTTAATGGTATTGGTTGTTTCTCTTTTGTGCTTACAGTTATCGACGTGAGAATGGCAGGGTCTCCTCGATCCATTTTGAAATGTCTGTGTTGCCTTTTGGCAAGACATTTCTGATGTCATAACAATTTTATTTTACATACAGACAGCTTTCGGTGTGACATTGATCGTGGTCTTAGCGATAGAAGAAAAGTATATTAGCATGATGTTTGATCACAACTAAGAGGTCTTACCGAATGAGTCGGGTCTTGCCAAAAAATACATGAGGTGGTGCATCGGCGTAAGTAAACCCTATCGGCATGTTGTTTCATCGAGTGCTTTGTGTCTTGGCGATCGACACAAGAAATTTCATATCAGCAAGACTTATTTTATGTCACAGCAATCGGGATCCATCTCCAGACATCTATCGGCATGACATTCTCTTTTGTTTCAGTGAAAAAAAAGGATTATATTGGCATAAGTTATACCATCGGTATGTGGTCACAGCGAAATTGCTTTGTCTCACCGATCGGAGATTGAATGGGAACATATTAGAAAGAGTTTAAGGCTTTGGTGAAGGGTCATAGCAAAAAGGGTGATGTCTCCCCAACTAATGCATGTGGAAGTCTTTTGGCAGGAGTGTTGTATTTGGTATATTGTCTCACCGACCGTGCACAAAAAGGTCTTATCAGAAAAGGTTTTTCTTTAGTACAATGTCATAGCAAACCCTGTGGGTCTCACCGATGGAATACATATGGACCTTGTCAGCATAAGCATTGAGTTGTCTCGGTGAATAGGAATGATCATGTGGGATTTCGGTAAGACTCATGAGTTTTGATGTAGAGTTTTAGTGAACTCCTCAAGTCTTGGCAACAAAGTCATATGAATGGCTTTCGATGAGAGGTTGATAATGTCTCGGCGAGTGACCTTCGATCTTGTCGATGGAGAAAAATGGGGGATTTTGTCAATATTGGATTTGACTTGTCTTAGCGGCACACAAGTGGATAAAGACTTTTGGAAAGACATGGTATGCTCTATAAGAGGTCTCCCTGACTTTGATATGTCTTGCTGATGGAATTCAAAAGGACTTTATCGGTGTGAGATTTTTTCTCTCTTGGCAATCTAAGGTGAATTCAGGGTGTTTCGATATGATGTGAAATGATCTACAAGATGTCTCCCCGATGGTTTGAAGTTATCACGACACTCATAAGATAGAAGGCTTGTCGGCAAGAAAAACCATGTGTCATGGTGACCAATGTGTATCATGTGGACTTTCGGTGAAACGTGGGGCAATCTACATAACGTCTTCCTGACAGCAGGATGTCATAGCGACTAAGAGTGACTTTTGGTAAAACAAAGACCTATCTACAAGATGTCTCTCCAATATCAAAAGGCTATAGCGATAGTGAATGGAACAAAAGGGCATCTCAGTGAGAAACACTCTTGTGTCTCAGCAACTGAAACAAATTTAACAAAAATGTGATCTTAGGGAAACATAAAGATCTTCAATATGGTTTCTCCTCCATGGCAGAAGGCCATGGCGATGCACAGGGACCAAAGGAGTGATCAACGTTATAATTTCCTTTGGCAGAACTATCTCGATGTCTCGACGAATGATTAACATAATCATACACTATGGCCGACATGGTGAATTTCTAAAGATAGTGGTAGGTTGACATCATGGATTGGCATCGAATCTCACAACCATTACATGGTAGAATATTCATTGAGTTTCCTTTTTGAGCAGTTGTGTTTTTGAAATAATGGATGTTTTACAGTTCTCTAGATACGCGTTACTATTGATTTTTACCATCATCTATAGTCTGTCATTATTCAACTTCATATTCAAAAATCAGCAAGAGAATTTCAGATTCTGGTGAAAAATTCTTTTTGAAGATTTCTTCGTAACTGACATACTTGAAATGTATATATAAACCTATGTTGAAAATAGTGAAGGTTGGTGATTATAATTCTGGGATATTGTCCTTAAGGCTTTCTATAGATGAGAAAACAGAGAAATATGTGCTTAACTAAAAATAGAGAGATCCTCTGCTAGTATGAATGTAATTCTGAAATCTGAGAAAGGGGTTGGTGCTCCTTGAGATTGGTGTCTCTAAATGATGGGTTGGTGCTCCTTGAGTTGGTGCTCAGAAATTAGCCTATAAGGCATTGTTAACAGTGGTTTTGAAGATTAAGCCAGTAAGGTAGTTTAGGAGTGGTTTTTATACCCCAAGAGGGTTTTCCACTTAGCAAAATCTCTTGTCTCTTTGTTCTTCTGTGTGCTCTCTGCTTTACAGTGTTGTTGTTTTTGTTCACTGATTATTACTTTTCTCAATTCTATTTATGAATGATTACATTCAACTGATGAATGCTTTAGTCAGAGTAATATTGAGATCAAATCTAAGCTATGTTTTTGAATTAGTGAAAATTGGTCAAATCTGTTAAGACACTAATTCACGCCCCCTCTCAGTGTCATTTTAACTCCAACAATTGGTATCAGAGCATAGGGTCCTCTGTTAGGTCTAAACCACCTAGGATTGTTCTTGGTTTCTTGGAGCACTTTGGTTAATATGGGAAAGAATAGAAGGAATAAGGGAAAAAGATGTTCTCAGCAAAATGCTATTCATCTTGTTCATCTTGAATCTAGTATAAGGAATAACAAGGAAGAGCTCATAAATAGTAGCTCTGAAATGGTAGACTATCCTAGATCTGGAACTCCTCAGTTCGAAGAAACAAACTTTATTATATGGAAACATAGGATGGAAACATACTTACTTTCTTTAGGATCTGAAGTGTGGGTAGCAGCTGAAAAGGGTTGTACTACATCTACAACATCTCCTTGCACTCTTGTGGAGAAGAAAGCACTTGAATCCAATACTAGAGCTATAAATGCTATTTTTAATAACTTGCCAAATAAACTTATTACAAAATTCATTCATTATAGCAGTGCTAAGGAAGTTTGAGACAAGTTGACTGAAATGAATCAGAATAGTGAGTTACAAGAGGAGATATCTTTTGATACTAAAATAAGTTGTGAAACATCTGAGAGTGAAGAAGTTGTAAACCTTCATAGTTTTGAAAAGAAGTACAAGGAGATCATTAATGAATATTTAAATGATCAAGAAAATTGTGTAAAATTAGATCAATCTTTGGATGAAGTTAACTCTGAACAAGAATATGATGAACCAAAAAGTGAGGTTGATTTGGAAGGTGAACTCCTATGTGCCTTAGATACTATTAAGTAGCTTAGAAAAGAAAACCAATTTTTAACAAGACAGCTTCAGCAAAAAGAGAGTCTGGAAGTCAAGTTAAAAGACAAGGATGAGTTGTGTAATAAACTAGAAAATGAGATAGATTCTTTAAAGAAATATTTAGATAATGATTCCTTGTTAAAAGAACTAACTCTTAAGGACGGTATGATTATAGGTTAGAAAATTGAAATTGAAGAATATAAGAGGATTGCAGATGTTGTGAGTTATGATTTGGAGATTAAAAAGATTGTTTGTCTAAAACTTGAAGAAGAGGTAGTTGCTTTAAGAAAAGAGCTTGAAAGTATCAAGGCTCAATCTATTAAGATTCAGAAATTTGATCATAGTACTAATATATTGAATGAGATGTTGGAAGGAAAAAGTATTCTAAAGATCCTACAGGAGTGGGATATGAGGTTGGACAAAGCTCTGCAGACAAATCTAAACATGAAACAGTGTTTACTACTTCAGATGGAAAGAAGTTTACAACCAAGCAAACACCAAGAATGAAGGTTGATCTTGGTTATAGTATTGTTGCATCAAAGGATAACATTGACACTAGAAGACAATCTAAAGGTATTCATAGAGAAAGTAAAAATGTCTTCAGATCTTCACATCCTTGGCATGATCATTCATTCAGGTATAATCATTCTTTCCAAGGATATTGTTATGTTTGTAATGACAATGGTCATAAGGCAATTGATATCATAAGATGGTCAAATAAGAATCATTCTAGTGTCCCTAGAAATGAGGATGTGGTGTGTTACAACTATAACAATTTTGGTCACTTGAGAAGAGACTGTAGAATAAATACAAGTGATAATGATGTAGGGAACAATGCTAGAAAAGTCTTAAGAAAGTCTTCTATTTCTCAGAACAATCACAAAATCATTTGGTTCAGATGTAATAACATTGGACATAAAGTAAAACAATGTAGATTCAATAGAAAGATAGGTACTTTAAGCAAACAAGTGAAAAAGTCTTCATTGGAGTGGAGAAGAAAGAGCAATCAAGATGACAAGAAGTGCAATAAAGATGCTTATGAGAAAACTCCTTGTGCACTCCTTGCAAAAGTGTTGCCTTCCAGGTCTTGAGAAGAAGCAAATACTCAGGGGGAGTCTATTATGGTAATATATTTTACCCCTATGGAGTCTAGAATGAGGTATGGCATCTTGCATTTGCTTTTGGTTGTATAAGATGTTAAGAAATGTTTTTTCTTGGTCTAATGATTGATAGTTTTCAGAAGTTTTTGAAATGACAGTGCACATTGTTTTTTAATTGAACCTTTTGGATGCTTGGGTTTTGGAAATAATGGTATGTCCTTATGACATCTTTGAGCGGTGTGGAGACATATAGGTGAGTTCCTCAACATAGTAAAGATAAGAAAGCCTTTGTTTTTGAAGGGATGTCAATGGATTTATCTTTGGAGAATAGTGATTGAAAAATATGTTTGATGTTATGAATTATTTCTGTGATGATATTATTCAGTGTTGCATGAAGAAGCTGAGTTAAGATTGTGTGCTGAATGAAGATAGTTACAATGTTTTTTTCAAGATGCTATGAAGGAATTGAGTGTTTTGGTCTTCTGAGTATGATACTATGATCTAAGTAGGTTGCTACAGCAGTCTTGAGAACTATGTATGTTCATGCGATATGCTCTGTTGTTTGTGTTTTGATGAATGAAGGTGACTTGTAGTATTAACCTCATTGTGTATGGCTGGGACTTATTTTTGAACTTTGAAATTGAGTGTTGTGCATGAAAGTGAGTGCAAGTTATATATATATATATATATATATATATATATATATATATATATGAAAGCTGCTTGAATTCTTGTTTTAATAAAAACAAAAGGAGAGAGTTTTGGTGTGCTACCTTGAAGATAGATTATCTACATGATGTGATTATGTTTCTGATTTTGAAGTGGGAGTTATTGCACGGGTTGTTACTGCTGATTTCTCTAAAAAATTATGTGCAATTGAAGTGAGTGAAGTTGTGTTGTTTCAGTATGATGCTCTATCTTGCATTGGTGATGTGAAGTTATTCAATATGTCTATTGCACTATTGCTCTATTTGCATCCGGTTCTTATGGTATTTGGTTGGCTTCTCATTTGTGTTTTATGGCATTGCACATTCTTCTCCTCTATCCTTTGTCATTGAGGCAAAAAGGGGGAGAGTCATTTGTGTTTTACCATCAAGGACAAAGGGAGAGTTTGTTGGATCTCAATTGTGTTTATAGTTTGTCCTTGATGTCAAAATCCCTTTCAGTTGGTTCTCTTTGATGATCAGTCTCAATTTGGATCTTTATGCTTTATTATGGAACTTCTTTAATGTCTCTTAGCTATTACAGACAGTTACTTGTTATTATTCAAATTAATGGTGATGAGGTCTCTAATTCATGTTATGAATGCTATTTCTTTGACTGACAGAGTTTGACAGATGGTTTCTTTGTCAGGATGGTTCTTCTTGCATACCACAGGTGTATTTCACATGATTACAAGCCATTTGATTACATTCCTTGAACTCACATTTTTGAAGGCATTATAGTTACCTTGATTCTGGCATCTCATTTGTCTAATGCTTTTGGTTGTTTCTCTTTTGGGCTTACACTTATCAGCATGAGAATGGTAGGGTCTCCCAGATCCATTTTGAAATGTCTGTGTTGCCTTTCAGTAAGACATTTTTGATGTCATAACAATTTGATTTTACATACAGGCAGCTTTCGGCGTGACATTGATCGTGGTCTTAGCGACAAAAGAAAATTCTATCAACATGAGGTTTGTTCACCGCTGAGAGGTCTTACCGAATGAGTCGGGTCTCGCCGACTAATACATGAGGTGGTGCATCAGCGTAAGTAAACCCTATCGACATGTTTCATCGAGTGCTTTGTGTCTTGGCGACTAGCACAAGAAATTTCATATCGGCAAGACTTATTTTATGTCACAGTGATCAGGATCCATCTCCAAGCATCTATCGGTATGACATTCTCGTGTGTTTCAGTGACAAAAAAGGATTATATCGGTATAAATTATACCGTCAGTATGTGGTCATAGCAAAATTTATTTGTCTCACCGATCGAAGATTGAATGAGAACATATTGGCAGGAGTTTAAGGCTTCGATGAAGGGTCATAGCGAAAAGGGTGATGTCTCCCTGACTAATGCATGTGGAAGTCTTTCAACAGGAGTGTTGTATTTGGTATATTGTCTCATCGAAGATTATTTTTCTCATCCATTGTGCACAAAAAGGTCTTATTGGAAAAGGTTTTTCTTCAGTATAATGTCATAGTGAACCATGTGCGTCTCACCGATGGAATACATATGGACCTTGTCGGCATAAGCAATGAGTTGTCTCGGTGAACAGGAATGATCACATGGGATTTCGGTAAGACTCGTGAGTTTTGACGTAGAGTCTCAGTGAACCCGTCAAGTCTTGGTGACAAAGTCATATGAATGGCTTTCAGTGAGAGGTTGATAATGTCTCGGCGAGTGACCTTTGATCTTGCCGATGGAGCACAATGGGGGATTTTGTCGATATTGGATTTGACTTGTCTCAGTGACACACAAGTGGATGAAGACTTTCAGAAAGACATGGTATGCTCCACAAGAGGTCTCCCCAACTTTGATATGTCTTGCCGATGGAATTCAAAAGGACTTTATCAGTGTGAGATTTGTTCTCTCTTAGCGATATGAGGTGAATTTGGGGTGTTTCGGTATGACATGAAATGATCTACATGATGTCTCCCTGATGGTTTGAAGTTATAGCATCACTCATAAGATAGAAGGCTCGTCGGGAAGAAAAACCATGTGTCACGGCGACCAATGTGTATCATGTGGACTTTTGATGAAACGTGGGGCAATCTACATAACGTCTGCCTGACAGCAGGATGTCACAGTGACTCAGAATGACTTTCGGTAAAACAAAGACCTGTCTACAAGATGTCTCTCTGATATCAAAAGGCTATAGCGATAGTGAATGGAACAAAAGGGCATCTCGGTGAGAAAGACTCTTGTGTCTCAGCGACTGAAACAAATTTAACAGAAATGTGATCTCAGGTAAACATAAAGATCTTTGATATGGTTTCTCCCCGATGGTAGAAGGTCACGGCAATGCACAGGGACCAAAGGAGCGATAAACGTTATAATTTCCTTTGGTAGAACTATCTGGATGTCTCAACGAATGATTAATAGACTCATACACTATGGTCGGCATGGTGAATTTCTAAAGATAGTGGCAGGTCAACATCATGGATTGGCATCAAATCTCACAACCGTTACATGGAAGAATATTCATTGAGTTTCCTTTTTGAGCAGTTGCGTTTTTGAAATAATGGATGATTTGAAATTCTCTAGATAAGTGTTACTATTAATTTTTACCATCATCTACAGTCTGTCATTATTCAGCTTCATATTCAAAAATCAGCAAGAGAATTTTAGAATCTAGTGAAAAATGCTTTTTGAAGATTTCTTCGTAACTGACATACTTGAAATGTATATATAAACCTATGTTGAAAATAGTGAAGGTTGGTGATTGTAATTCTGGGATATTGTCCTTAAGGTTTTCTATAGATGAGAAAATAGAGAAATATGTGCTTAGCTGAAAACAGAGAGATCCTCTAATATTATGAATGTAATTCTGAAATCTGAGTAAGGGGTTGGTGCTCCTTGAGATTGGTGTCTCTAAATGAGGGGTTGGTGCTCCTTGAGTTGGTGCTCTGAAATTATCCTATAAGGAATTGTTAACAGTGGTTTTGAAGATTAAGCTAGTAAGGTAGTTTAGGAGTGGTTTTTATACCCTAGGAGGGTTTTCCACTCAGTAAAATCTCTTGTCTCTTTTTTCTTTTGTGTGCTCTCTACTTTATAGTGTTGTTGTTTTTGTTCATTGATTATTACTTTTCTCAATTTGTTTATGAATGATTACATTCAACTGATGAATGCTTTAATCAGAGTAATATTGAGATCAAATCTGAGCTATGTTTTTGAATTATTAAAAATTGGTCATATCTGTTAAGACACTGATTTAGCCCCCCTCTCAGTGTCATTTTAACTCCAACATTATTTAGGTAGGGTTCTAGAGGGAGAGAGAGAGAGAGAGATTTATGTAGGTAGGGTTCCAGAGGGAGAGACTTAAGAGTGTGGGGGGGTGAGAGGGAGAGGCTAGAGAGATAGGTAGTGCTAGAGAGAGCAAGTGGGAGAGAGGGGGAGTGTGAGAGTGAGATACCTAAGAGAGGGAGAGGGTGTGGGAGGTAGTGACTTGAGAGAGGGAGAGATATAGGGGGTGTTGGAGCCAAAATATTCACCTTGGTTATTTTTGCATACTTCCATTTTGACCCATCTTCTCACATTCACCGTATGTTCTATCTTCATTCATTTCATGGTAGTTGACATTAATGATTCCTCTTACACTGTAAACCACTAAATAAGGCCCTTTAATCACAACATTGAAATGAATTCCCTCTCTAAAGCTTTCTCATAGAAGCATAAGGCATGTTTCCAAGACAATGCTATATCGAAGAGAGTCTCACCATTCTCTCCTTAACAAATGCATGAAAGGCCAATTAGAAATATAGATGAGACCCCTGTATGTCTAGGAGACATATTCAAATGTCTTCCTACTAGACTAAAGAACCACATGTCTAAGAGACTTGGACATGTCGAGGAGAAAATATAACATGTATCATTCACAAGCAATAATCATGTGGAGCACTCACCATTCAGAAAATAGAAAAACATCTCTCAAACATTGAGAAATTAACATAAAATAAATGGTAAATCACCGGTAAGAAAACATGGAAAAACAACAATATCGAGGAGACATTGGTATTTAAAGGAGAGAATGGAGTCTCTTCAAAATTCAAGGAGTGAGTGAAAGTAAAACATCAGCGAGACATAGAGACATCGAACATACATTGATTAAAGTCTCATCGACATCCTAACAATGACATGTCAAGGAGATATAGGAGTATCAGGTAGACATTATCAAAAGTCTCTTTGACATTCTGGCACAGGTATAAGCACATACTATTTATGAGACTAAGAGACATCAGAGAGAGGTGACCATGGGTCCCCTCAACATGAAAAAGCCACATAGAGATCAGTAACAAGTAATACCACTAAAGGGAGAGATAGGGGTATGTCGAGGAGGCATAGGCTTGTTGGCAAGAGATATTCACCAGTCTCATCAATGATATAATTAAAAGGTTCCACAAGGGAAGATCCTTAAATTTAATTGTCAAAGAGATCTTGCAACATCGAAGAGAGAAATCTAAATGTCTCTTAGACATTTTACAAAAGATTGTCAAGGATACATCGAAGAGAGAAATTGGCATCATGATTAAAGTCTCTTCAAAAAATATTAAATAATGTTTCACCGGATGGATTTGAATAATGAATTTATCAAAGAGGCAACTACTATTAATGTGCAAGTTGATTAGAAGCGTGGCATGAGTGTCATTTATGAACCAGAGCTAGCTTGAATGTGCTGAATTTTGATATATACAACCTCTAGGAAATCAGAAATCACTACAAATTTTGGCTAGATATTCAGAGGATAAAATTGGACGATGATGAGCAACTCAAAATTTGTAGTATTCATTCAAGTAAGTGATCTTGGCTTAGTTGAACATATTTTTTTAGAAGATATCTTGAAGTACAACATAAGTAGGGTTAAAATGGATAAAACCCCATAGAAACCAACGGAAAAAAGGAAAAAAATAGAGACTAGATCATTAAACCAAGATTTAATAGACTAGTGTCTCAGGTCTAGGCCAAAATCAAGAAGAATAGCTCAATTAAACCCATCATGTGAAACTTTTAAAGACAAACACAAATTTTTTTGGAGATGTGTGGAATCCACATATGGGTTATGACTTGTTCATTTATCATTATAGGAAGAAGTACAAACATAGGCTAGTCTCAAACCAAATGGAACTTGAATTTGGGGAAGCTTGTGATACCTAATTTTTTGTAAACATAGAATTGATTAAAGCACTAGCTAGGAATTACAATCCAAAGACAAGGGAAATTCACTTACATGACGGGTCACAGTTCATGATTATAACATGAGAATATATTTGTATGGTTTTCCAATTAGATACCTCCCTAAAAACAAAATTACAGATGAGAGATTTGTTGGAAGAATTCCCCACTATGGATATGAGCTATAAGAGGTGGAAGCTTCCTCTTCACAGGCATAAAGGTCCATGAAATCAACCTAGGAGGTTTTCTAGTGATGAAAGGCCCCCATTCCCTATAGATTTGTTTGAAGAATACTATCAATACACTTGCTATTCAGCTAGCCAAGTACTAGGAGTTGATGCCCCTGCTAACATGACTATAGCTCCCATGGTTCTGGTTGCAAACATCAAAATCCAAAATGTCAGGCCCTATGACTACAAAATATCTATCTAAGGCCATCAATAATGGTCTTAATACTATCAAGAAAAATAGTGAAGCTATAAGCTTTAAACACTATTCATTTCTTATGGACATGATATTGTATGAAGGGAAAGTGATGGGAATATGGGGAGAAGAGTTGAGAATAAAATATTTGGATAGTGATGGGAATTCTAGGCTAGTGTAAATGTGGAGATCTATATAGGACAGTAGATATGGGATATCCTACTACTTTTACTTTGAAGAACATTTTGTCAAACCCTTATACAAGTGGCTTGGCCACAAATGTGATTATAAATTGTCCCTAAAAATACAAAGGTTCCTTTGACTAAAAGAGAATGGTTCTAAAGGAAAAATAAGTCATAGTTGGGGGGATTGTCATATATTTGGAGATTGTACTATTATTAGAGCATATAGATTTGAGGCAACACCATATTTACTGCCTAAGAATGTCCCACATAGGGTTGCATACCTTAAGATCATAAGACAATTGTCTTATTCAACCTTAATGTGCCAAAAATCCTATGGAAGGAAAATTTTTATTCCTTCCACTCTATGTTTAGGTGACTTCACTATTATTGCTGATATAGGGTATGATTTGGTTGGTAGAAACCTATATTATTATATCTTTCTGGTAGGAAACAAAAGAGAAAAAATTGACCCTGAACACTTAATTTATAATGCTAATATTCACAAAAATTGAAAGGATATGAGCACGAGTTCCATGTGGATGATTTCATCAAGAACTATGAGGAAAATCAAGTGATAATGAGGATGAATTCCTACAATAGAATTGTTATGGTTGAGGCTTGGAGAATGAATAATAACCCATCCTATGTATAAGCCTTTCATGAAATTCAAGATCCTATGAAAATAATTAAACAATTAATTCTACATGAAGAAGAGCTAACAAAGGATGTACCTTTGGTAGCATTTGAAAAGAGAAGTGTTGGTTCTAGGAGACAAGCAGATAATATAACACCACTAGGCCATTTTTCACCACGGCCTACTCTAGAGGTAAGATTCTCAATTGACACCGCAATCATGGTTGAAGATGATATTGATGGGGAGGAAGAGGTCACACAGATCAACATTCATGTTATTCCCCAATATGAAATGCCACTAGCAAGGAATTTGATTACCTTTGAAGCTTCTAATGAGCTATATTATGATGTGATACATTGTTTTGGTCAAGAATTCATTACAAATTATGCATTTGTTCAAACTTTTGAATTCAAGGCTTTCATCTATGAGTATAAATGAAGATTCACAAGAGAGGCTAAAAGATATCAACCTTGAAAAGGAAGCATGCACCTTAAAATAGCTTCAACATGAGATTGATAAAGAGATGAAGAATATGACTACTGAAAGACGAAGAGAATTATTGCAAGAATCTGAGGTTATGCTCCTTCCAGGATGGGATATCAGTTCAGCCATTGTGTTTCACAGCTTTTTGAAGAGAAAGAACAAAACCTTGTAATTGACAGATGAGGTTGGTGATAAGATCTATACTGGATTAGGATATAACCCTAATAATACTACTCTATATATTTGGGCACTTTACCCACTAGGAAAAAGGCCTTCCCTTGTTAATCATAATCAAATTTTAGGGCATCTTCTGGTACAAAGAATAGGGAAGACGAATCCTATGGAAACTGCCGACTTGAATGTAAATGTGGCCAAGTTCACCAAGGCTCAGATTCAAAAATTGGTAAGGGATAATAAGGGATTGATAGAAGGAAATGAAAGGTTAAAGCAAGAGTTGATTAGCTATAGAGATAGGTTTCCTTCCTCCTTAGAGCTTTACTCTCCACTGGTTGAGCATGAAATAAAGGTGCTTGAAGCAATGTTTGAGACTTCCTATTGTAGATGCAAACATAAGAAAGCTCAAAAATAACAAGAAGAATTAAAAGGAATGTTGAAAACCACCACTTTTGAAATGGCATCAGAGATAGTCTATATGAGGTTTAAGGATATGTATAAGCATGCTGACAAGGTCTGGCACATTCATGAAAAAACATATGCAACACAATTGGAACACGACAGATTGCGTTATAGAATGAAGGAAGTGGAGTCTCACATCATAGAAAAGAAGGGAGATAATAATACTCTGCTCCAAGAATATCAAGAGCTCATGAATGCACATGAAAACTTCCATAACATCTTGACACAGGAGTTAAGTGAATTTAGTCAGCCACTAAGTATGGCCCTGCCCAACTTCTTTGATGAAACACATTTGAAAGATCAGGATACATGGAAGGATGAGATATCCCACTATTTTCCAAGTGTTCTTGATGCAATCAATGATGAAGATGAGGTACGCAAGAAAACACATGAACAACTTGGGAGAATTTTTGAGCTAGAATATGCAATTAAGGATATTATACATAATGCCAAGAGTGGATACATTGAGCACTTGTTGAATATCAACTTATTCATTGCACAAGCCAAGTGAAAGAGGAGTAGTAGGGACTAGGGTTTGATGTTTTCTGATACACTATCATGGTGCATGATCCTTGAATAGGTCTTTGGTGATCACGGGTGCTTGCTGAAGATTAACAGGCTGTGGTGCATGCACCAACAAACTCTCAAAGTCTTTATGTTTATGTTAATCATGTTGTAGTTATGAAACAGTGTAACTTTTTGTGAATGGGCTTGAAGGTTGTTGCTTACCGTATAAATAGGGAAACCAGGACCTAATTTTGTGATCATCATCATATCATATTCCATTTCATTAGGGTAGGAATTAGTAAGAAGATAGATTGCACAATCCACCCATCCATATCACATTAAAGACTTATGTTATGGATGTTTATTTTTTGAAGCAATATGGGTATGTACAAGATCATGATGGGCCAAAAAGTGGCAATATGATGGGTATATATAGGGTATGTGGCTGACAACATTTTTTTTACCCAAAATTGATGAAATGAAAAGGGGTTTTAAAGGAGATTCTTAGCTTTCCACCAATATAAATTATGCTTTATTTTGAATTTAATAAATAATTATTATTTATTTTCTATTTGGATTATGACTAAATTCATGATTGAAAGGTTGATTGAAAACATCTATAGCTTTCAAACGGTGTCACATTTTTTGAATTTGAAACATGCATCAGATTCTATGCATTGCATACTATAGGATTAAAAAAAGAAAAATTGAATTTCATGAAGTTTTGACAAAGTTAAGGTGGTCATACATACGAGTTTTTTATATTTTTTAAAAGTTGTAATAAAAAATCATAATTAATTATATACTTGGAAAAAAATTACAAAAAAATATGCATCACATTGGGACATGAGTCTTCTACCTATATTTAAAATATTATGGAAAATATTATCATTTTATTTTGGATAGGGTGGTCAAATAGACACCTAGTTCTTATTTTTTCCCTAACATTTAAGTACTATTGCATTAAAATTTTAAATTTTCACCAAATAGATTTTTTTTTTTAAATAAACCTAGTAGTTTAGAAACTACATTCAATTTTCTACATATTTTATTCTTACACATTTTTGAAATAATATAGATAACTTATTCAAATTTTTATGTCAAGTCACCTAACTCTGATTTTTCTAAATTTTTTGCCACTTAAGGGCCTGTTTTTTCCATGATGATCCTGTACATGCCCATATAATGGAGCAGACTACTTGTAATTCATGATCCATTTTCAATGTTTAATTTTTGTGTTAATTTTCATGCTTATATATTACTTTTTTGTCTCCAAACTGGTATTTTCAAGTTATTTAAGTCTACAAGATTTATCAGGTCACATTTGTTGTTTCTATGTGGATGCTTTGATTGGTTTCTAGTTGATGTGAATAAAAAATCCTTTCAAATAATTTACTTTAATTAGTTCCTTCTAAGGATTAAAATCCTTTTGAAGAGGTTGTTTTGATTATTTTCCATTAACTTGAGAATTAAAAGTCTTTTCATGCTTTCATAGTAACTTGAGGGGATAACACTAGGATTATTAAAGAAGAGAACTATAATGAACAAACTTGCATGTTTGCACAAGGTGTAGACATCTCAAGTGCCTAGTAATTTGAGTTAAGCTAAATAATAGGTTTAATCATCCTACAAATTTGTCTCCATAATCACCATCCTCTCATTCACTCCATTCACCCAATAGGAATAGGCACTGGTCATATTTAGGATATTATATACAAAATACAACTCACATTATTGATTCTTCAAATACTTTTAGTAGGAATTAGCCATCAAGCTCTATGTCTACTTCACCCTCACATGCCATAGTGAGTAGATTTCCCAATTTAGTAACCACATCCAAAC
>VDFB02255906.1:0-44433 GCA_007258455.2 Sequoia sempervirens | reverse complement strand
TATACCAATGAATACTTGAATTTTAAGAGACTGTAAACATTTGGAACAAGAAACATCCTTTATGATGTTATTCAAGAAGCAAAAATGTATTCTTGTTATGTTTAAATTATTAAATGCAAGGAATCTTAAATGTTTGCAAAAATGCTTGTGTTATCTGTGTATACATGCATACATGTATACATGTATCCACGGACAGGAAATGCATAGAAGAGTGAAGTATCCTCGGCATCTGAACAAGTGTGAAAGCATGAGGAGACTCAACTTACATTTGCAGTATTAATTGAAAGAAAACAGGAGAAACAAATTACCTATGAACAATGCATAATTTTTAAATTTGCTTTTTAATAAACCTTTTGGCCCATAAATTCATTAGTCATTTCAATTCCAACAAAGTTTTGATGTGGGAATATTTCATAAGCATCAAATATTATTTGCAAGAATATAGAAAAACATGTGACCAGACACTAAAAAATATTGCATTTTTTACATGACTCCGCATTATTGCATATAGACACATATCTATATGCTTGTGCAAACAAAGTTTACCAAACGTCTTTATTTTGCGTGTATGTCTATTTGTAAATAAAATTATGTTTAGTGTGCCAGTGTATGTCTATTTTAATCTTGCTTATGTAATATGAAAACATATTTTTGTGTATAGTGTAAGGTCTATTTGTAAACTTTACTAAGATCAATTAATCTTTTTTTTAATGTAATATGAAACTTAGTTCTATATAAAGCTATTGATTGTACTAGAAAGAAGATTTTAATCTTATGTAATTATATTACAATAAATTCCTAGGTGAATCACTAGAAAGCTATAGATTTTATTATTAATAAGATTTTAATCTTGTTTATGTAATACAAATAGATATTTTTGTGTATATATATTAAACAAAAAATCATTTGCAAAGATATAAAGAACCTTATTACATAAGATAAAATGTAGCCACACTTAAATAATTCATATGTTTATAGCACTTTGCATTGAAATTTAATGAGAGAAACATTTGTAACAATGCTCAAGGCATGTATGTATACTTGTATGCACTTATACATGTATCGATGTGCACATAAAGTAGACAAGAGTAGGAAGCATCCTTGGAATTTGAACGAGTCTGAAAGCACGATGAGACTAAACTTGCATTTGTAGTAGTAAATGAAAGAAATTAGGAGAAAGAAAGTACTTATTAGCAATGCATTTATCAAAGGGAAGCATTAAAATATCGATCCATGTAAACATGTATACATGCATGGATGTGTACATGAGTCCACGTAATTTGGTATGTAAACAAGAATCTATATATGTTCCTACGTGCATAAAGTTAGAAATGTCATAAACAATTTGCATTTGTAGTATTAAATGAAAGAAAACATGAAAGATTAATTATTTATTAGCAATGCATATATTGAAGGAATGCATAAATATATGGATGAATGTAAACATTTATGCATGGAGCCACGTGTACATGAGCCCATGTAATTTGGTATGTAAACAAGAATCTACATATTCCTGCGTGCATAAAGTTAGAAATGTTAGAAACAAATTGCATTTGAAAGATATACAAAAAACATTTATGATCGAAACAAAAGAATAAAACATTATTGTTTTTTGAACAAGTGTGTAAAGGATATCTAACGATGCATTTGAATGCATGTATACATGGAAATATTTGTTAAATCTAAAGATACATTTTAGTCTCCAAGAAACTGTGATACATGCTCAAGATAGGTATCTGTAATAAATAGGATTTAGAAAAAACATTTTGAAAAGAACTCTTGAATACAACTAGATGTTATGATAGTTATTTTGAAAGCCCTCAGTGTTTAATTGCATAACCTTGATATTTTCTTCATTTTTTCCTCTGTTTGGTATGGTGTGAATTTTGTTGTCATGGATGAAGGTATATTTGAGCTATAGATAGATAAAGCTATTTAAGGGTAATAAAGAAGAATGAGCTATGTAAGTGCAACAAAGAGAGGGAATTGAGAGAATGATGAGATGCAAGTAAGGTATATGAATGCGTTATGAAAATTATTTGATATGGGAGGCAAGGATATGCAACCCTCGAAGTGAGAATGAATGGAATGTAAATGGTAGGAATTTATCATTTTTGAGTTATATGCTAAAAATTAAATGCGAGAAATAAAAATTTGAATGAGGGAGCTGGATTGAATAAAAAAGGGAATGCAACAGATTGGTGTGATGCAAGGCAAGCATATAAATGGATTTTGAAATGCATTTTATTTGAGAAAGAAGGACGTGGAAGGGTAGAAATTTAAATGAATGGAATGAATAGGGTATGAAGTGATATTTCTTCCAAAAAAGGGTGGAAGAATGTCTAGTTTGTTATTGGTTATGCTTTTTAAAATCATCATAGGGCTAAGAGTCTCAACACAAACACAAGAAAAAGACTCATGTCACATTTCTCACTCTCCTTCGTACTGAACAAGGTGCCGAGATCCTTGAGGTTCCTCGAAGTGTGACAAGAGAAGAATAGATATAAAAATATAATGATATTTAAGGAAATTACCTTAGAATTTATATTGCAATGACCTGAATATGACCTTGGAAAATATTTGAAAAGCGATAAAATATTTAACAAATTAGAGAGATTCATATTTCCTAAAATGAACTCTAAAATAACATATATGATTTTTTCTTGTCTTCATATCGTCAATATTATTCTGTAGTAGCAGTTGCAATGAATCAAATTGCACAATAAAACAATACAGTAAGAAAAATGCTACACATACTTGATAATAGTAAGTCACTTTCAAGAGACAAGCTCTAAAAGTCTCCAAGAAGAACACAATTCAGAATATGATGATAATAAAATGTCTTAGAAGTCACCCAAGCTAGTGTAGATTTAAAATATGTAAATATATGTACATTTTGTTTTTGAGCAGCCAACATCTTATATGTAACCATTGGAATGATTAGACCGTCTGTAGTAGAAATTCATACAGATACATGAAGATGGATCAGCATTATGGAAAACTTGTAAAAAAACACAAAATGAAAACAATTAATATGGAAGGTCATGAAATCGGGAAAATGCAAACGCGGATGCATTATAAAACAATAAATGCATGGACAGAGAAAAACATAGAGCTATTAACAGATATATGCATGGATGCATTGACAGACACATGTATACACAGAAAACAGAATAACATGGACAGATGGAGAAATGAATACATGTATACATGGATCCATGCATATTTGCATATAGCTACAAATGCATATGTTACATGGAAGGATGTATTCATATAAACATGGAAATATGGATGAAGGAATATATGCATATATGCATGTATAGACAATATGCATGATTGTAAGTCAACATATAACTTTTGATTTTTTTATATTGGAAAATTAGGATTTATCTATTTACATTTATCAGAATAGCTTTATAAATCATTATTGTTATAGAAAATCAGTGAAATGTGATTGCATAGATTGATTAAATAAATATAAGCAAAGGAATAGTTTATAAAAGTGGCAAGTAGAGGTACGCAATCCATGAGTACAAATTAAACGCATTGCAATATCAGGAAAATGCGAACACATAGAGAGGTCAAAATAATTAAAGAAAATGCATCAAATGGCATGTGTTTGTTGGCGAAGGTGCTGGTATGGCTTGGTGGGCATGGGTGGCCAACATAGGTGCACAAATACATATGTACATGTTGTACATGCACACATGTATAGATGGAAAGCAAGATAACTATTTAACAATCCCATGAAACATTGTCTTTCTATGCATCCATGCATACAGGAATACATATATATATGTGTGCATGTAATTATGTATATATGTGTGCATGTATCTATGTTACCATGTATGGATGTGTGTATATAACCGATTACTATTGCATGTGCTTTAAATGCTTTTGTGGAAAAAGGCTTTTTGCAAACATTCAAGCAAATCAACTAAATAGCTGATCAAGTTAACTGTGAATCAAGAGCTGAAGAAAAAGAGATTTATATATGCATATATGGAACCATATAAAATTGAAATATGGTTAGCATATTGTAATCAATGAGTATTTAGGCTGAAGACCTTCAAACTGGCATGTTAACTATGTCATTGTTAACAAGTTTGCAGTGCTTGTTTACCCTTGTAAAAATGCATATGTAATTAATTAGGTAGTTGTTAATTAGTCTTTAAATACATAATAATTAAAAGAAAGAAATAATGATAATTACCATGATATCTGAGAGAAATTAAATGCTTGGTGGCAGAAAATAAGTTTCGATTGCACTATTTTGTTTATCTATGTGCAAATGAAAATTTGTATTGTGCTATGGTAAATTCTTTAGTGCATTAGGTACTTTAAAGCACAATTTTTTGGATGTTGCTCTTGTTCCAGGTCTGATTCTTTTCGCAGGTTATAACTATTTACTGTTGTATTAGTTTCCCATTTTTCTTTTCTACAAATGAATGAATATGTAAACAAATAATCATATATAATAGTTTTTCTTTGACGAGTTTTGTCAAACAGGTCACCTATTTTTTGTATGCTCCGATTGTTTGCATTTATGCCTATGGGGACAATAATCACAACTTTTAACAAAATCCCTCTATCCTTTATGCTTTGATGACAACGGAAAAACTCAAAGCAACACACTGTCGAATTATTCTTTGAGAGCATAGCTGAAGGTACATATTTCATTGATGCAAAATTACTAAATGGCATCTAACTAAAGAGGACGTTGTTTGGATTTATAATTAGTCTTTGAATATATAACAATTAAAAGAGAGAAATAAATATAATTATCCTTGGGCACATTTCACATTAACGAGCTACTTGATACATGTATCCATAGATACATGGATGTGGACATCTATCATGCTATCCATAGATGCGTAGATACATGTATCTATGAATAGATGTATCCATAGATACATCGAGACATATATGGATAGATGCTTGTATACATATGTACATTGAAGCACAGATACATATATGCATGGATGCATCTATAGGTAAAAGAATACATAGAAACATAGTTGCATGGATAGATAGATGGATGCATAGTTGGATACATAAATGCTTAAATATGCATGTATGGAAATATTGATGGATTGCATTTGAAGTTGCATAGATACACACATCCATGGTTGCATGTATACATAGATACATGTATAGCAGTACAGATGGATGCATGTATATGTGTATACATAGATGCATGTATTGCAGTACACATGGATGCATGTATATGTGTATCTCTGGGCAAGATGCATAGATGCATGTAAATAGAAGAATTTTGTCAAATGCCATAGCTATTGTCCTCATAGGCACATATGCAAAAAATGGAAGCATACAAAAGGCAAGTGAAGTGTTTGACAAAACTCATGGAATAAATGTGGATGCATGAAATGTTGTTCAAAAGGGACTATGTAACAACCCTTTTGTCTATTTTGTTTACTGCATCGGAGCCCTGTAAAGACTATAAATCTTTAGTTGTTGTAGAGCTGTGCCATAGAGAGAGCTTTAGAACCAATGTGTTAGTAACCTATGCTGTAATGAGAAGTTTGGAACAATGTAAACCTAAATTGTGCAATTGTAACAAATTTTTCAAGAAAAGAGTACAGGGTGAGGTTTTAGAATATTTTTCTTTTTTTAGAATTGCGAAATGCAAGTAGGGTTTCAAAGTGCTTTAAGGAATTCTTATAGTTTGATTATAAACTGATATTTTAAACTAATTTTAGTATTATCTATTCAAATTTCTTGTTCAAATGAGCAGGTTTCATCTGTGTTTGATAGGAATTATGTAGAAACCCTCTTGTCCATTTTACTTGATGCATGTGAGCCCTGTAAAGTTTGTATATTTTGAATTACTGCAAAGCGGTCCCATAAAGAGAGCTTTGGAATCAAAATTATGTCAACATGTACAATAATGAGAGTTTTCTCCTTGAACCTTGTTATATATTCAAAGACTAATTAGCAATCCAAACAGCGTCCCCTTTAGTCAGATGCCATTCAATGCATTGAGTTTATATCAATGAATTATGTACCTTTAGCCACTAGTTCTAATCAAAGCATGCATATGGATTCATAATGAAAGCTCTTTCCTGTGAACCCATTTTTAATTTGTGTATGCATTTTCCTGGAATGCTTTTTAACCGGGAGCATTGGCCTATCACATTACAACATATAACATATTACTTTTTTTTTGTATAGTTTGAATTTGGAGAGCTAATTTTAATATTGGAAGATTAGCATTTATCTATTTTTCTATTTGTTTGAGTGGCTTTATAAATCATTATTGTTTTAGAAATTCGGGAAAATGTGAACGCATAAATTGAGTAAATAAATTTAAGCAAAGGTATAGTTTAGAAGTTGGTGGCTAGAGGTACATAATCCATGAATGCAGATTTAATGCATTAAAATATCAGGAAAATGCGAGTGCAATGCATGAATGCAAATTAAATGCATTAAATGGGATCTTTCTGGAGGTGAACGCACTAGAATGGCTTGATGGCCACATGTGGGCAGGGTACTTTGGTCATTTAATATAGAGATAAGGCACTTGCTATGGATCTCTATTACTTTCTGTGTGTTGTTTTCCTGTTCTATAAGCCTGTGTTCTCTAAACATAAAGTCTACAATCGCTTTGAGATTTTTTGCTATCATGAAAGCATAAAGGATAAAGGAATTTTGTGAACTGTTATAGTTATTGTCCTCATAGGCACATATGCAAAAAATTGAAGCATACACAAGGGAAGCTAATTGTTTGAAAAAACTCCTCAAAGAAATGTGGTCCCATGGAATGCAATAAGTGTTCATAATGGACACTTTGGTTTTTACATGTTAACTTTGTCACATAATGCAATTTGACTTGAAGAATGTTGAAGCCATGACATGAACAATACAACTATTTAACACTGAACTCTATGCCTGTAATAAGTATTGGAAAAGCTCTAAATGCCATAGATGAAATAATATGAATAAAATTTTAATTTCTGCTTTTCTTGAAATGCAATGAAAAAACTGCTATAAAGGCATAAGACAAGGTTGTGTAACATATTGCCACTCCTGTTTCTAATTTCCTTGGACATGAATGCTTTACACATTTGATTGCAATAGTAACATGTCTAGGAAAATGGAACAATAAAGATCATAAATAAGTAGTTTTAAGTTTGAGTATATATGTAGCTTCAAACATATAAGCTCGACTTGGCATTTATGAAAACAACTGTTGTCAATAGTGAAAGAGTTACTTACTGCTCCTATATATGCGATATCCATAGAACAGAATAAATCGCTACAAGGCTAGAATGACACATCCATAAATGCATGGACACATGTATAAGCAATTGCATATAGGTATACGTAAAATCTTAGATGAATACATGCATAATAACTATTTATTGCCTCAAGTAACTTGTTTTTGGGTCTAGAGTGTGCAACCATAACAAGTTCTACTCAATGACCATAAACTCTTGAAAACATAACAAACAGAGAACAAATATTGGAAAAGCTAGAAACAACAGAATGCAAAAAGAAACAATTAAACTATATAGTTTGAATGGCATTATGCATCGAGGGTCAATAATTATCGAACATATATGTCAGATGTACATAGACAACTACTGTTTTCGTAGGTGCAAAAACAAAATTAGATTTTCAGATGTCCATATTCGACAAGACTTTAACATAGTAACCTATAAAAGTGTCTAAATGTATAATAGCAGTAAAGTAATTTAAAACCAAATATTTCTTTAACATGTTAAAACTAGTGAAATGTCTTAGAGCATTGAAAGGCGAAAAAGTTAAAGCATGAACAATGTAAATCTGTACTTTTGTATTCCTAGTTTCCTGTAAAACCAAGAAAATGCTACCTATTAGATACATAGTTTGTATGGATAGTGATTTGAGGTGTTGGTTCACAAGAGAAAAAGATTACATATGAATGACTTTTTTACCTTTTGTTGATGTTTCCTCTCTATTTTCCAATGCAAATGGCTTCAACAATGACATTGTTTTGGTCAAGGCTAAAATGTCCTTCAGCACTGAAGTCGCATAGGATGAATATCACTGCTGACTTGTCCTTGATATAGTCCTCATAGCTGAGGTTTTGCAGTTTGGACAATAGACGGTGCATGGTGACCTGGTCAATTGAAGACTGAATTGTTTGATTGTCATAAGTTGTAATGATAGTTTTAAGTTGCAAACAAAATGTATAATTGACTTGTTGGTTGCACTGTTTGCAGTGAGCAGTTTTCTCTTGGAGTGTGCCATAGCTAGTGAATTTGCATTTGCATTTTGGACAACATGCATGAAATGGATTCAAAAATGCATTTGCTGCTTTTAGAGTACCAGAAACCTATAGAATATGGTTCTAAATTGTTAGAGGAAACAAAAAATACATGTTCAGATGCGATAGTTTTTTAAAAAATGAATGTTGTTACCATAAAAGTTGAATGTAGCAGGGTGTTGAGTCTTTCCAGGCTTCTTTCATCATTCAAGTTACAAATGAATGTTGACCGACATGTGTGGAACGTGTTCTTTTGATCTATTTTTCTTACAATATTCTTGAAAAGCATTGCAGGTGTTTTATTTGTATGCAACTGGTCTTCGATTGCAAAGTATTGTTGCTCATATGTTGACTGTAATAGCACCTACGATCCAATGAGAGAATTACATTTTGTTATGAAAATTGTTATAGAGACCAATGTGGAACAAGAAAAGGTTGGCACTGAAAGAACAGGGAAAATTTTTGTAGACTGAAATACTTGTGCTCTGTCTATGTCACTGTGGCCATCTTTGATGTCAACTGTAAATTGGGTACCCATTTTCTTGGCACCAACTACTAGTGTAGCTATTGTGCCAGCTGGGTACTCATTTATAGTTGTTAGCAACTAGCTAATAGTCGTACTTGGAATAAATTTGTACTCTTGACAAAGGCGTGGGATGTTCTCAGTGGTGCTAATGTCTATTAAAATCAAAACACAGTCATAGTCACCCCTGTCATAATCTGTCCTAGGTGCGACTTGGAAATCTGAGATTGAGATAGCTAATCCCGGTACTATTTTAGGCTCAAGTTTATACACAAGGTTTCCACTAACATTTAACGTAATTGTCATTTCTACTTTCTAATCTATTAAATCAGCATGTAGCATTTCCCGTGTTTTGTTGGCCTTGTCCAATGTTGCTTTGTAGACAACAAGCACATCACTTTGGAAGGTGTCTCCAGCTCTTTTCGCATTTAGCTGTTCGATTGAAACAATCTTAGGTTTCTTGACTCTTGTCCTACAAGGCACAAGGATAATGTCAACCAAATGCTAATTTAATATTAACAAGTTGGGCAAATGGCGGTACAATGAAAAACCAAGCACTTTACCGTTGTGCTGGGTCTTCCTGTGCAATTTACAATTGTTTTGCCTATCTTTTTGATACATCTTTTTGCGTCCTACAAAGAATTGGAACAATGTTATTTGAATATTTATGATTTGGCTAAATGAGTATGAAGGAATAATACTATGAGTGCTTTACCATTGTGTTGATTCTTCTTGTGTGCTTTGTATTTTCTTTGACTGTCTTTTAGTTTCATCCATAGATCTCCTGCAAATAATGGATATAGGATTGAAAAAGGCATTGCAAAGCATAAAAGTGATATAAGGCTATAAGTTCTATAATGTTGAATTTGTCTGTTGGGCAATATGCAATTTCAGGAAAATTGGATTGTGATCAGTCCAATATGCTTCTAATTTATAGATAGAGCATATATTTGTAGTCGTGTTGGACCAAATGTGGTCAATGACTGACTTGCCCATGTTGTGTTGTTGGTCCAACATAAATTGTATATTGTTCTGCTGCATATAACTGTGAAGTATTTTTTTGCTTCTGCTTTCAGAAAACATGTTCACATTAAAATCGCCTAAAATGTACAACATGTTTTCTGAATTTGTGGATGCAATAATTATTTGCAAGATTGTGATTACTTCATCTATGGCAGTTGCAGGTCTTGCATAAATATTACAAACATTGAGTTCATTGTTAGATAGCATTATTGTTGATGTGATGGCCTTAATATTTGATGTTTCATGTTGTTTTGATTTTGAAAGGAATAGATGTTTCCTGGTTAAAGTTGCTATGCCATGTATGTTATGCACATAAAAGCTATCAAAATACTGTAGCAAGATATTTAGCTCAAAGGGATGCATATGTGTTTCTTGGAGACACAAGATATCAGATTGCATTATGCTATAGTCATTGACAATGTCTTCTGCATGTGCTTTCAAGCTACGAGTGTTCAATGTACATAGGAGCAAATGTGATTTGTTTTCTGAACATGTGCTTTGGTTATCAAATTGCCATTGTGCATATGTCTGGAGACGAGACATTTCTAGTTGTATTTTGTTTTTAACTTTAAAGTTTTGTGTAGTTAAAGGTTGTAACAAAAATAATGATTCTACTGATTTTGTTCATGATAGAGCTGTATAGGTTAGCCCATGCTGTCTAATGCCTGTGGGATCAAAAGCCAAGGCCTCCATTGTTAATCCTTGGGATCGATGTATGGTTCGTGCACATGCTACTTGTATTGGGAATTGTTTTCTAATTGTAATTTGCTTGTTTGTTGTTATTTTCTGGATTGGCCTAGCAATGCGTTGTATAGGCACCCAGTCTTTGTCAATGATAGTAGAATAGCATTGTGCTAGTTTTGTGCATTGATAGTGTCTGATTGATGGGTCATTAAATTTAATCCAGACAATATCAATATTGTTTTGTGCTGTATATGCTTTAAAAATTCCATCTGAACCGTTGACGAGGCCATCTTGAACATTATAGTTGCCTGCATAGAGTTCAACAAGAATGTTTGGTTTTAAGCATATTTGTGATGGAAGTGTCATTGTGTGACTGTATACTCGTATTGCATTAAGGTCCTCCTCAAGTTCATCTATTGCATCTAGCACTATCATTTGGGCTGGAATGATTGATAGCATTTTGTTGTTATGTGCTTGAACATCAATTCTCCTATAGAAAAGGTGTGGAAGCAATGGATCAAATGGTACAAGATGAAAGCAAATTTTGTTAAGATAGTCTATGTCATGAGTTGTCTGAATGCCTACTCATAGTCTATTAAGGATTGAAATAAATATTTCATCTTTTTGTCTCATGGTAGTCACCAATGAATAGCACTTTATATGGTCTTTCCAGAAACTATAAGGCATTAATTCAATTGGAGTAGGCCTATTTTCAAAAACCACAGAGTCAAGGACAGGTTGTGCCTGGTAAAGGTCACCACAAAATATTGTATCAAGGTTTCCAAAGTATGCTGTAGGCATTTGCATTATGTCTCGTAGTCTTCTATCAATATACCGTAGGAATGTTGAGCCAACTAATGATATCTCATCTATAAGAAGTATGCACAATTGATCATAGTGCTTTGACATAGTGTCAAGCACTTCAGTGTTCAGTGGCAGGAATTCTGATGTGTTAAAAGGTATGTGAAATGTTGAATGTAATGTGAATCCCCCTATGTTATATGCTGCTTTACCTGTATATGCAGTTAATAAGCCCTTGGGTTTGTCTGGATTATTGTCAACAGAATTGCTATACATGCGAATGAGAGCTTGGTAGATGGCCTTTGCTGTAAAAGTCTTTCCTGTTCCAGCTCCCCCAGTCAAAAACAAGTGCAATGGCTTTTGTGGATTTTTCATCTTTTTTATGAGAACATCTTTAACAATTGCTTGTTGTTCCTTATTTAACATTCATCTTAACTTGTAGTATTCATTGTTATCTATAATCTTGGGTGCTTTCCAATTTCAAATCCATTGGAATGCATGGTATTTGGGTTAGAACGACCTATGTTTGGAAGGTCTGTTTGTATGTCATATAGTTCTTTTTGGCGAAGCTTTGCTTGCATTGCTAGGTCAATGAGCTTTTCATCTTCAAGAGACTGAAGATCATTTATAGCTTTTTCAATGTCACCCCATGCGGAGTTTGTGTTGTGGATGAACTTTGCACTATTTGTTTGAATGGTTTGTCCATGGTACATGTATGCATGTTCCCAAGAGTCAAAGTTTTGTTTGAGTGTATGCTCATTAATGGTAAATGGAACATAGAGAACCAATTGCTCTCTACAATGATTCTCTATATCAAAGTGTTTGTTGAAATTGATAAATTGTACCACATTTGGTTTGGCCTTTGGTTCAATTGTAGCACCGTATTTGTTGTATCTTGAAACAAATTCTGCAAGACATATGTCCACCATTGTTTCAGGACATTTCAAATAGTAGTCTATAATAGATTTTGCAAGAACGTTTTCTGATTCGTCTGGCTCATTGCTCAATTGTTTAACAGATTTTAGTATAAATGTGCAATCATTGTCAGATCGTGTATCAATGAATATACATTTTCTTGAACTGTAGTTTAATGGCAGTGACAAAACAATATGTGCAGCTTGTTGTGATGACATTTGTTGCAAGTTAAGCATGGCATTTCCAAGTTTACTCACCATTCGTATTGCATCAATATTGTCTTGCTTGTGGTCTGTACGTATTCTTTTGAATGCATATGTCATTGACTTGTCTACTTTTGCAATATATGAGCTACAATACATTGCAGCAGCATATGCATTGAGGACAAACTGTGCATCTGTATTAGCCTTCCAAAGATCTGGAATTTTCCTTGAAAAACTATTGTTCCATATTTGTGATGGTTTTCTTTGTAAAAAAAGCGTGGGCCTGTTTAATGTTGAGCTCAAAGCTTCAATGTATTCATTGTCAATTAAGTTTATTTCTTTCAAGAACATTTGAAAAGTGAATGTTTCGTCATAGTTTTCTTTTTGGAGTTTTGCAAAGATGTCAGTGGCATTTGCAGTTATCGCTTCAGTCTTTTGGAGTATTGGTAAAAGTATGATTGACTTTTGCATTGGTGGAAAAGGAAAATTGTATCTACAAAGTCATTTTCTTGATCTCTTGCATTTCTTTGTATGATGATGTTTGTGTAGCATTGCTAAAGCAGGTTCCAAATTTTCGGTGTCGCAAGTAATATACCTATCAACAAAAGCTATGATGTCCGCATTGTTATCTTCTGTGTAGATTGGTGCATTTTTAACCCATATGAGGAAATGATCATGTTCATTTCCTCAATTTTGGAACTTAGTGACTGAGAAGTAATCAATGACATTTCCAAAGAAAGAGTCATCTGTAAGTATCAATTTTTTTATTGCATTTATTCTATGTTTATAGTAACGTGCACAAGTGATAGGGTCTTTCTTGATTAGTTCAAATTTGTCAATGTGTAGTGGGCCATTAGATTCTTGATGGTTTTGTGTTGATTGGTGTAGATTGTGCAACTCTTGTAATGTTTGAATTAGTGGATCCCAATTTTTCTCAGCACTAGTGAAAGTGATGAAAAATGTCGGTGGTCCTAGTTGTCAAATCATAGCAAATACATTTTTCTTAAGTTGTTGTGAATAGTCTGGAGAGATTCTTATTCTTTTGAAATCAACATATCCAATATCTGATTTTAGAATTTTTTCTAGATTTGGTTTGTGTTTAACACCTTTTGCAAATAGCTTTTTTCCTTTTAACTGGCCTTTTCGAATTCTTATTGTCATTGTAGATAGTACTTGTTGTATTAGTACCTTAATAGCTTTGAAAAAAATGTTTGTTGTATGATATGAAAATTGTCTTTGTGACTGTAAGAGCTCCTAGCATATTATTTTCTGATATGTAAAGTTTTTTACAATGTCATTATCACGTGGTTTGCCAAAGAATAAAGTTGGAAATTCATTTCTTCAGCATACGTGTCCTTAAATATTCCAATTGGATACTTGTCCTCTATAGGTGCTAATTCAATAATCTTTTCTTCCATGTTATGGATACTTCTAGACTCAGTAAATCCATGTATCAATGTTTCTGATGGGTTTTCATTTTCCATTTCACTATTTGATTCTATTTCACTTGTATTTTGTGGACTATTGTCTTCATTTTCTAGAGTGCATTGGAGAAATTCTTGCCAATCTTGGTTTATGTGGACTGTGTGCATTTTGTATAGTGGTGTCCTTGTTAATTGAGTCAAAGCTTGCATGATGACATTTGGGTGCACCATGCATTTTTGAAATGCATTTTTGTATTGTAGGCGCCTTTTCAATGAAACAACAATTGTTTGTGTGTTGTCAATTGATTGCGGTAATGCTCTTTGTACAATGTTCATGTCAATAGGAACATTTATAATAGAACCTGTTAGGCCTATTTGAGACCTTTTGAACCCTAGTTCCCAAATTTGTGGAAATACAATTCTAAGTGAGACAAGTTGTTCTTCTAGCTGAGTCAAATTTTGCACATAGCACAATGGTCTATTAGTTCTTATTTTCTGTGGGGTAGCATACTTTGGAATAGTGGACTATTTTAATGCAAAGTAGCATACATGGCATATGAAATCTGTGAATGATAAGGAATCTGATTGTAGTAGCTTACAGTATAGTTCTTTTTTTTTTTCTTTGAATGTCCTGATGTCCTTGTGGAAACAGAGCACTAGGAAAATTGCACATGGGTATTTTGGTGTATCTTGTATTGTTGTTTTATAAATTTCTATTGGTAACAATGTTTTTGTTTTCTTTGGACTGGTAGGTATATTTTCTTTTTATTTTTCTTTTCTAATCAAGTTCTTCAGGTGATTAAGTCTTATTGTTGATTTATGTTTAAAATTGTTTGTTGTGATAAATGGTATCAAATTCTTCTTGAATTTTGGCAAAGCATGTGTCTTGTCCAAGTAATTAATTTTTTATTGTGGACGACTTCTGATCAACTTTTTAAGTTGGAGTAAGCTTCTTGAGCATTAGCGAGTTAAATTTTGGGATTCCATTCTTACAAGTGGCTCAAAATGTCTAGCCAAAGGATTTGTATCATGGAACAATATAGAGACTGATTCTGTATATCCAGAACCATTGAAATCTAAGTACTTTCTTGATGTTTTCAATGACCAGAGGCTTATTTGTATTTTCAACCATTTGGATATCCAGTGAATGCAGAACAAGTCACCCCACAATCCACATTCACTATGGTCTATGCATGGTCTTACAGAAAATCGCATTCTGTGGAAGTATGTTTCTTGGTCATGTACTTTGTGCAATGTATATAAAGTATTAGGATTTAGTTCAGTGTTATATGATTTAATTGCTTCTTTGTCCTTATTTTGAATACAAGTTAGGAAATGATCTATAGCTCCATTTCGTAATTGGGTTGAGGTGTATTGATTGTTAAGTAGAACTTGAAGCGAGTCAAACAAACAATCGCCAGCATTGTATGCAAATGTGCTTAATCTACAAAGGCCTTCATCCCTAAGGGCATTGTCAATGTTTGATATCCAAGGATACTTTGTCCACAGTTTTTTAATTTCATGAGAACCTATGGGCTGTTTTAAAATTACGTTTTGTGTTTCAATGTTTAATAATGGTTCAAAGTGTCCACTTAAAGAATTCATGTCATGAAATAGTATAGAGACTGATTCTGTGTAGTCAGAAGTATTGAACTGTAAGTACCTTCTTGCTGTTGTTCTTGACTAAAGGCATATTTGTATATTCAACCATTTGGATATCCAGTGAATGCAGAATAAGTCACCCCACAATCCACTTTCAGTGCAATTTTCCTATGGCTTTGTAGATAATCACATTCTGCAGAAATATGTTTGTGGATCATGTACTTTGTGCAATGTATACAGAGTATCAGAATCTAGTTCATAGTTGTATGATTTTATTGCTTCTTTGTCCTTGTTTTGAAAGCAACTCAAGAAGTAATCTATAGCTCCATTTCGTAGTTGAATTGATGTGTAGCGATTGTTAAGTAGTAGCTGTAATGAGTCAAATAAACAATTTCCAACATTGTATGCAAAAGTACTTAATCTGTAAAGCCCCTCGCTCTTAAGCGCTCGCTCTTAAGCGCATAGTCAATGTTTGATATTTGGGGGTGCTTTCTCAATTCATAGGTGTCAATGTCTATCATTTTCTTTTTTTCTTTCGTATCCTAATGTGTTTGAGAGTAGCAGATGTTATGTATGAATAGTATCAAATGGTATCATCTAGATTACAAAATCTATAGTTTTATCCTATGTTTCCTATGTGCCTTTACTCAATAGCATTCTATAGTATTAATCATGTTGTCGAGCATCTTGGAAGATAATAATCTCTATATATGTTGGAAAATCGATCTTGAGTAGTAGCAAAAGCCTATGTGACATATTATACAGCAAACAATTTTTTAGAAGCACAAGGGGAAAATAGTATTAATTCTTCAACCTGACGTTGTCATCCACTGTCCCCCACCAGGATTGTATGTAATTATTCCTATTACATTGACAAATTGGATAAATGAGTACAATGCATGAAGTATACTCTCAATGCCACAAACACAAAACAATATTTTCAGGTAGCTTTGTTTACATGCAAGAAATGGTGGATAAGAATATTTTTTGCTCACATTGTCAATTTGAGGCTATGGTCTTCAAATGTTTTGTGTAATTGGATTCCTTTGTTTCTATGTATTTCTAAGTGACTGATTTTCTCAAAGAGAAAATGATTTTAAAAGCTATTCACATAAACATGAATTAAGTGGCATGTAGCGAATAGTTTTATAAATCATTTATGCTTTTAAAAAATTAGGGAAATGCAAAGGCATTGATTGATCAAAGGAAATCTATGGCTTTTTTATTTGTGGCAATAGCTTTTAAAATAATTTGAGTTTTAAATTTTTTGGGAAAATGCAAAGGCATAGATCCATTGAGCAAAAGCGAAGGCATAGATCGATTTAATAATTAAAAAAAGAGCTTAAAACTCATAGATGCAGGCACACAGTGCATAAATGCAAAGTAAATGCATTAAATTGCATGTGGCTGCATGAGAAACTGCTGGAATGGCTTGGTGGACATGTATAGCCAGGCTGCTTTGTTCATTTGTTATAATCTTAAGTCACTTGTTAAGCATGACTATTACTTTGCAGAAATTGTTTTTCTATTCTACAAGTCTTTGTTCTAGAAGAGTTTACAGTGACTGAGCAAACTTTGTTATAGTTACAGTGTCCAAAACTAGAAATGAGTTACTTGAGGCAATAAATAGTTTCATTTGTTAGTTTTCTCTTACTCTAGAGGTTTATAGAACATAGTGAAATTGGCAATGTGAGCAAAAAAAAATTGTGGTTAATGTCATTTTGCATGTAAACAAGACCATGGAAAAATATTGTGTCATGTCTATGAGTAACGTAGTACATCAGTCATTGTACTCATGAGCCATGTCAGCTTTTGAAATTAACTTTGTGGTCTTTGTATGCAATACATAAAGATTAAACACACGTTCACTTGCACAGTGCATAGCAACTTGCCACAGATATAAATAGTCTTATGAACAAAATTGCCTTAAATGCATATAAGTAAAATCCAGTTGACATAAAACAAAGACTTATGACTTTATAGGCTATTTGAAACTGTAAAAAGGGTCCAAAAATTGCATTCTAGCAGTTCATTCTATTCTATGGATATTGTATAGAGGAAGTATAACTAGTTAACACATAAGCAAAACTTGATCTATTTTCCAAAGACAAAGTACTATTGCAATTGTGGAAAATGCATTTTCCTGTTCCTATATGTACAAGCAGCTTTTTAAATCATTTGTGTTCAAAGAAATGAGGAATACAAGATGATAAAATGAAAACATGGAAAAGAACTTTATGCAGTCATTAAATTGAAGAATTTCAATTGCATTTCAAGAAAAGCAGAAAGATAATTTAGAGAGCTAACCTTGCAATTTGCTATTGAATGATCAAATATACTTGCAGCAATGTACAAATTATGGCTGCTATTATAGGAACAAGTAATTTTTCCTAGTACAATGAAAAAATTCAGAAGTGAGCAAACTGTAAAGAAGCGCATATTTACTGCATTGTTTTTTTCATACTACTAAACGTTACAGTAGAAAGCACTAATCAGAAGGACAATTTCCAGTAGACTATGACAAAATAGAATTCTCATGTAGATTTTGAACCTAAGTAAAACTTATAATGCAAATTGCTTATTGTTATTGTTTTTTTGCATTTGCATGCATTAGTGTAATTATGTTAAAGCATGAGAAGAGCAGTTAGATTCCATATTTGCTTAAGCGTCTGGCAATGGAAACCTGTCAATACTACTAGTTTGTTATGTGTGCTACTATTTAATGCTAGACCAGCTATCACTTAATAGTCAAAGCCAGATAAATATTGATTTTCTAACTAAATGGGGTCATTTCATTTCCATTTGCATAAGTTTATTTTGTACCATTCTATAGCACTTACTATTAATTATGCAATGAAGCCACATGCAAGTACAATTCATAACTCCTGGCATTTAGATACACTCAAGGAGAAATACAAACCAAGGTTGTTCGCATCCTGATAAGAAAGATGATGACATACATCCAATTAATGTATGCCACAACATCTTATTCAACGAAGATGATTTGGGTAGGGACTCTACAAATCAGAATCCTTATTGGTCAAATGTGGACAAGAATAGTTATAATTATTTATTTCTTTTTATTACTATGTATGTAAATACTATTTAACAGTTACCTAATTAATTAGATATCAAATGATAGAAGGGGAAAGAAGATTAATTAATTAAGATAATTTGATTCATTAATTAATAAGGTGAATTATCATGTAAAAGTACATAGATTAGAAGTTTGCAAAAATCCTCTTTCCTTTATGCTTTAATGATATGGAGAAAGCTGAAAGCAATTGTGGAGTTTAGGCCTATATCTATAAACTACATTTACCTGACAGCCTGCAAAGCCTTCTCAACACATTGTCCACATATTGTTTAGATGGTCCCATTATGGCACATGCTAATAGTACAGTGGCTCTAAAGTTTGGACTATGGAACAGTGATACAGTAATTGAAGATATGTAATCTTTAGAGGATTCATAAGCACCAAGTTATCGTTAAGCTTGCATTTTATACATAAGAGAAAAGACAATTGTTCATCCAAGGAACTAGTCTATAAAAATTAGCATAAGCTGACCACTGTGAAACCCAATCTGCCTATGGACTCTTAAATAAAAGAAAACTGATGTAAATAACTATTTATTACCTGAAGTAACTTGTCTACAAGTGTCCTTTTTGGAACCATGACAACCTTTGCCCTGTCACTGTAAACTCTCTCCTAGAGAAAACATATAGACACACACATATACACATACATATGCATATATATGTATAGCTACATCCATGTAAACACACATAAATGCATGTATGGACGTAAAAATATATGCATGCATGCATATACACATAGATGCAACTATACACACATACATATATGCATAAATACACACATGCATAGATATATCCAGAGACATATGCATACATGCATATATGCATCTACAAATGTTTACATAGATATACACATAGATAAATGCATATGTACATAGAGACATGCATACATACATACATGCACCAACACATCAGGCACAAAGTGATAGTGATAGTCCAACTAAAGCACTATGAAACACAGCTTCATTATGCACTTAAAATAACAAACTGTGGAAAATACCAAATTATCACCTCAAGTAACTCGTTTCTGGTTCTGGACTCTATAACTATAACATCTCCTGCTCATTGGCTACAAACTCTTCCTCAGAAATGCGCTTACATTTGCCATATGTAGCCAAGTTTTGATGGTAGAAAGGTGGACAACAATAATATAGTGTGGAGTACAGTGCAGGCTTATGCAAACTTGAAAATAGTGAGCTGTTGTGGCAATTTTTCAAGACTTTCTAAGTTAATACAGTTAGTCTAGGACTATGTGAGGTATACATATGATGATTGAAAAGAAGCTCTATCTGTAGCAATACAAGACAAAGAGAGAAATATTGTTTTTTAGTGATTTGTGTTTTTTTGATTCAAAGTTTTCAAATATATGTGTTATTATCAGTCATGTGTTTGAAAATAATGTTACCCCATATACAACTAAATTTAAGCAAAGGCATAGATTTGAGAACTGACAGCTTTAATCAATACAAAGGAGACGTTTACAGTGACAGAGCAAAAGCTCCTATGCTCATTGAATGAACACCAAGGGACAAGTTACTCAAGGTAACAAATTGCTACTTTTATTTATTTTGCTTCATTTTATCCCAGAAACACAAGTTGGGTTTCACAATGCATCAAAACACATCTGTGCAAACAACTCCCAAAATTATAATTGCAATGCATGAAAGTGATAGTATAATGGATACTAATAGTCAAAACACCGAAAAAACCAGTAAGTATTTTTTTAGATTCAATAGAAACAAGTATTAATTGAAAACAGATTAACCTGCGAGACTATTTATCATAGGTCCTTGAATTCCAAATGTACAAGTGTGTGCATGGTTCTCTAAAGGCTTTTGCTATGCATTTTAACTATATTGATGTTTTGCATCGAGCCTAAAGAAACATTGTAACTATGGTTTCCAAACAAATTTTAATCAATCAATTTAAATCAAGAAAGGTTTGCAATTACACTTAATATTTGAACCATAAAGCACCATTGCTTCAAGCTATAGCAAAAGTGCAAACAGGCACAGAAAACCAAATTCAACTATGACATCATCTAGCAAGGATTTTTTTGCTATTACTATGATTAACTATTCAACTCAATTGGCTCATCAGTCAAACAGCTTGATTGTTCACTGACCTAACTTGTTTGAAAGCTATCTTGTTAGACTGATTAGTTAATTTCATTAATGACTAAAGTATAGAGTTGGCTTAATTTGCATGAGTCAAGTGTAAGATTGACTTATTTGTTAATTGACTTTGATTAATGTATCGAAGATAGATGAGACAAACTAAATTGTCATGAGCGAAATGTGAGATGGACTTATTAGCTGATATGCCACATATACTATGACATTTGAACTTTTATAAAATAATAGCAAAAGCAATAGAATAAATAGATAGCTTGAACATAGACAAAGGAATACAATTAATATGGACAGCTATAGCTTGTTGAATATTTGTAGCACAAGAAACACAAAGGAAGATGTTGACAAAGGTTTTCCAATGTTGGTTTGCATCTAGCAATTGCATTTTCTTCCATGTCTATAAAGCTTTTTCAAGGAATTCTTTTTTTTTGCATATGAATGGCCATGATTGGTTTAATTGATTTGGTGAATAAAGATGATTTATAATTAACTATTCAAGAAAACAGATCTATCAATGAACTAGTTTCATTGATTGGTCAAGTAACTTGATTAACAGTTAACTTGATCAGCTATTTAGGTAAATTGCTTGAAAGTTTGCAAAAAGCTTTTTTGACAAATAATTCTCTACATAACTTGCAATCATTACACACAAGATCCAACATTTCTTTGAGGAATTCTGCCAAACAATTTACATGTTTTTCTTGTGCTTCCATATTTTGTATGCATATTCATGAGAGCATTTCAAACCATACTATCTGTCACAAATCCATGACTTATCATTCTTAGATGAATGTACATATCACGTTCTAATGCTCCTATTTTATTAAAAATAGGCAAAATGGTCAGAAAGATTGTGTATCTATGAATGTGAATAGGCAAGATTGATTTAACTGATTTTGAGGATAAAGATGACTAATAATTAACTATGACTAACCACTCAACACAATTAATTCATCAGCCAATTAGCTTGATTGATCGTTGAATTAACTTGTTTGGAAGCTATCATGTTAAGCCAATTAGCTAATACGCCACATACAGCATGACATTTGAGATTTAAACAAGTCTCATGGACACAAATCTGTTATCATGTTAAAGCCATGTAAACATTGATGTTTCAATTTCATGGGGTCATTCTATTTCCATTTGCCCAAGTTCATTTCATTCCATTATCTAGCACTAATTATCAAATGTTTAAACTAGCTACGTGCAAACAGAAATCAGAATTCATAGCATCCATATACACCTATGCACAAGTACATGTTATCCAACATATTAACACACACATGGTTTTCTAGTGCTAGTTTGTTAACTACCTTTGATCAACAGTTCAAATGCACACAAGGATAATTGTAATTATTTCTTTGTTTTAATTATTATGTACTTAAAGACTACTTAATAGCTGCCTAATTATTTAAGTATCCTTGTACACATTTGACTCATCAATCATAGTGAATCAATAAATCTGATTCCACTTGTTCTCTAATAGTATTATTATGCAATTTTCTAGACAAGTCTCTAAAAAGAGCATCAGACACACAACAATAAGGATTCTCATTTGTATCCTCTCTATCTAGATGATCTTCATTCAATAAGATGTTGTGACATACACTAATTGGATGTATATCATCATCTTTCTTAGCAAGATGCCAACAACCTTGATTTGTATTTGTGCTTGAGTGTATCTGGATGCGATGAATTATGAATTCTACTTGCATGTGGCTTGGTTGTACAAGTAATAGTAAGCTCCACATAATAGTAGGAATCACAACTCATAGCATCCATATACACCTATGCACAAATACATGTTATCCAACATGTTAACACGCACATGGTTTTCTAGTGCTAGTTTTTTAATTGCCTTTGTTTGATAGTTCAAATGTACACAAGGATAATTGTAATTATATCTTTCTTTTAATTGCTATGTACTTAAAGGGTATTTTGCATCAATGAATTATGTGCCTTCAGCCACTAGTTTTAATCAAAGTATGCATATGGATTCAGAATCAAACTCCCAAAATAGAAAAGACTATGTTTAAATTATAAAGTGTGATTAGCCACCAAAGACATTGATTGGATACTAATTGCACTTCTGATGTCATATTATTGTAACAAAGATCTACTTTTGAACCCCAATTGCTTAATTTTTATGAACCATATAGCATATGCCACTCACAATACCCATCTGTAAACATTGTCCTTGTAACAAAAAGCAATGATATGACTACAAGTACAATCAATATAGTGAGAATCTTGAATTAACCCTTTTCTTTGTCTACTCTATGCAATTGTAAACAAAGGAGAAGGTTTATTTTAGAAACTCACCATATTCTATTTTCTTGGAGAATTTGCTACAAATGCACCGCTACACCACCTCTCTTCTTCCGTTCAAAAGCATTGGACCATGTAATAAGCTTTGATTAGTAAACAAAGACCATTTGTTTGTTTTTCTAAAAGAATAGCAATTAAGCTCAAGGAAATGACCAAAATGCAAACAACTCCCAAAATTACAATTGCAACATATAATACTCCTACTGCGATGGATACTAATAGCCAAATCCATTAAAACACTAGCAAGCATTTTTTAGATTCAACAGACACAAGTATAAATGTAAATCAGATTAACTAGACAAACTAGTTACCATAGGTTCTTGTACCTCAAATCTTCTACCAATGAATTTAACTGCTCTTTTGCATAAAGTCTAGAAGTATTTTACCAAGAAATATTTCTTAACTACTCTACGACAACATTGCAATTTGAATTCTAAAACATATTCGACATAGTTTTTTATAACCCCAAGATACAATTTTCTAGCTTCCTAAGCATTCAGTCTAAGTTTTCCAATTACAAAATCTCAAATTGTTGTTTGCTTTGTATGTTTGTTCCTTGAATCTGGTCACCAGGTAAAATGTACACAAGGATAATTGTAATTTTTTCTTTCTCTTAATTACTATGTATTCAAAGACTAATTAACAATTACCTAATTAATTAGTTATCTAATGATACAAGGATAAATGACAAATATGGAATTCACTACTTTAACATGTCTAAAATGTCACATGGGCTTATTAGCTGCCACGCTACATTTATTGTGACTTTTGAGTGCTTACTCCATCTACATGCAACTACATATCACAACCCATAATTAAAATGTCCACAAGGATATTTATAATTATTTCTTTCTTTTTATTATTATGTATTTAAAGACTAATTAACATCCACCTAATTAATTAGATATCAGATAACAGAAGAGTAAATGAGAGCTACCAACTCCATAAAAATGCCAAAGTTAACATGTCAATATCAAGGTGTCCAGATTTAATACTCATTGCATTCCCCAAAAGCCCATTTTCCTGAGAACTTTTGTAAATCAGTTCACTTGCCTTTTAAATGCTTTCATATTTTACATGTCTACCTATGAAAACAGTAACCACGACATCTAACAGAATTTAAATGCTTGCTGGCACAAAATAGGTTTATACTGCATTATTTTCTCTATCTCTGTGCAAATGAAAATTTGTATTCTGCCATGGTAAATTCTCTAGTGCATTAGGTACTTTAAAACACAATTTTTTGAATGTTGCTCTTGTTCCAGGTTTGATTCTTTTTGGGCATTATAACTACCTACTGTTGTATTAGTTTCCCATTTTTTCATCTACATATGCATGAATATATATACAACTAATCATATATAATAGTTTTTATTTCACGAGTTTTGTCAAATAGTTCTCCTATTTTCTGTATGCTCCGTTTGTTTGCATTTATGCCTACGAGGACTATAACCATGACTTTTAACAAAATCCCTCTATCCTTTATGCTTTGATGACAACCGAAAAGCTCAAAGCGACACACTATCGACTAATTGCTCGTAAGCTCTCATTATCGCACACGTTGGCATAATTTTCGTTCCAAAGTACTCTTTATGGGACCACTTTGTAGTAAACCAAAATATCCAAACTTTATAGGGCTCGCATGCATGAAGTAAAATGGACAAGAGGGTTTCTACATAATTCCTATCAAATGCAGATATTTTTTCTTCTACAAATGCATCAATTTAAAAACAACTAATCATATATAATAGTTTTTCCTCCATGATTTTGTCAAACAACTCACCTGTTTTTTGTATGCTCCCATTGTTTGCATCTATGCCTACGAGGACAATAACCATGAATTTTAACAAAATCCCTCTATCCTTTATGCTTTGTAGACAACAAAAAAGCTCAAAGCAACACATTGTCGACTCATTGTTCCAAAGCTCTCACTATCGCTCACGCTAACATATTTTGGTTCCAAAGCCCTCTTTATGGGACCGCTTTGAAGTAATTAAAAAAAATTCAAACTTTACATGGCTCACATACATGAAGTAAAATGGACAAGAGGGTTTCTACATAATTCCTATCAAACGCAGATGAAACCTTCGCATTTCAACAAGAAATTCAAATAGATAATACTAAAAGTAGTTTAAAATACGAATTTATAGTCGAAGTATACAAATGCCTTAAAGCACTATGAAACCCTACTTGCATTTCTCATATCGAATAGACAAAAACAACGAAAAGTTACCTCTTGTGACATCAAGCAATTCGTCTCTCGCTGACTAGTGTATAACTCTGCAACTACAAAATCACCTGCTTGGCCACACAATAGAGCACTATGAAATTATCACCTTAAGTAACTCATTTCTGGGGCTGGACTCTGCAACTATAACATCTCCTGCTCAGTCACTACAAGCTCTTCCTTAGAACACGCACTTACAGAACACAAAAACAACAGACGCAAAGTAATAGAAATGCATAACAAGTAGCTTAACTCTATATTAAATGACCAAAGTACCCTAGCCACGCATGGCCACCAAGCCATTCCAGTGCCTTCACCTCGAGCCATATGCCATTTAATGCATTTAATTTGTATTCGTGCATTATGTATGTCTATCCGCCAGTTTTATAAACTATGCCTTCGCTTAAATTTATTTAATCAATTTATGTGCTCGCATTTTCCTTGATATTTTAATGCATTTAATCTGCATTCATGGATTACGTACCTCTAGCCGCCAACTTCTAAACTATACCTTTGCTTAAATTTATTCACTCAATTTATGCATTCGCATTTTCCCGAATTTTTAAAACGATAATGATTTATAAAGCTACTTGGATGAATAGAAAAATAGATAAATGCTAATTTTCCAATATATAAAATAGGTCTCCAAATTCAAACTATACAAAAAATTAAGTAATATGTTAAATGGCAAAATGTGATTGGCCGATGCTCCCAGTTAAAAGCATTACAGGCGAATGCATAAGTATTCCTGCCTGCCGGCAGGAACTAACAAGTATAACATCTAAACTAGCTGAATAATATGCGCATTCAACAATAGAAATGAGATATGCAGATGAAACCATTCAAAGTGTTGACAAGCTGTTTTATGATTGTAAACCGTGGTCTTAATGCCCATCGTGATATAGGTTTAGATTGCCCACGGATTGGTTTGGGCGTCCACTGACCGCCCCGCACTATGGAGAGATAAGAGCCTTGGGTCTGTCTACTTTGGTGTTATGGCGGCCCTACCCCGCATGCTGGTGCCCTCCAGCTTTTTCTCATATCGATGCCGGTTAGCTGATGATGGAAGATAGCGATATGTCAACGTCAGTGATACCTTCCATTATCTGCTCTTTTCAACGTACACAGTCCGCTTGAAGGAGGTTTTAGTACCGAGTATAATTGGGAATGCAGAAGTAGCAGATATTTGGCAGTCATCTATTGGATCAACTGAAATACAATATGAAGTATATTGTTCTACATTATTTTTTTCTCGACGACAGTCCGTAGCAGATAAACATTGTAATATGAGAAAGTCGACAACTACTTAAAAGGTAAAACATCGTTATACCGAAAATAGGTGTGCCGAAATTCAAGGATTACAGATAACTCTTATCCTTCTTCTCGTTATGACATCCTATTATAATAATCTGTTTCGTTCAAACATTAAATGAATTATTTTACTTCAAATATATATAACTCTTATCCAACTTAGACTTCTTAATTTACAGTAAAAGCATGAAAATTTCATAGGTTCTGTGCTACTCAAGACCAAGAAAATATCAGTTTTCAATCCATTTTAGACTTCTTACATGCAAGAACTCCGCTATTTTATGACTCACTTGTAAACCAAGAAGATGTAATAAAGAAAACAGATTATCTATATTTTTCAGCTATTCACTCAAATGGCAATGGCAGTCTATTGAGAAACAGTTGAATAAGATAGAGATAGAATAGAAAATTTGATAATTACAAGCCAAATTTATGTTCTATATTATAAAAGAATAGAGTATTTGAGTTTTACAATGTATAGGTGCAATAATTCTTAAAAGTATACTTGTAAGTGTTAAGTCACTGTTGATTACATGAAACATATCATTTATAGTAATGTTGTAGAAATAAGCTAAAACTAACACCAAACTAGATTATGGAAATAGTAACTCTATTATCATCTATGTGCATATATTGGGAAGCCACATTATGTCATTCATAGTGAATCAAACTTGTATAATCTGTCAAAAGGAATGATATATTAGAATGAATTTGAATAACAAAACTTAAAGTAAGTTACAAGTAAACATAATAATAATAATGAGGAAATAGTTTGTGTATTTGAGATGATGATTCATTCGTATGTAGTTGGATCTCTTGCAAATTGATGATTTTATTGTTATGATCTAATGGAACATACAAAAAATATTTATGTTCCATCTCAAAATATCACTATATTTTGAATATTGGGTTGCTATTTGAAGGGTTAGGGTTTTGCTTATCATCAATATTGTAGGGTTTTGTGTTATCTTGAACCCTTCCTTAATTGGCCCTCAAGTTTTTGTTTATGCCAGAGTTGTATTTTGTCGTTCACCTTATGTTGCCCTTTGCTAGTCATATTAAAACATCTTATGTCATTGATGATCGTGGAGTAACCGGTCCTTCATGCCCAGGTCTAAGTTTCTTATTTTTATATAAGGTTGAATAAAAGACCTTTTTTTCCTTTACATCCATTGCATTTTATGAATTAAAGTCTTTTGAGACCTTTTCCCTACATCGTCCTAAGATGGTCCCCTTCACTAGAACAACCTATGGGCACGTGCTTAAAAGTTTTCACTTAAGTCCTGTCAGCCACCTCTCTTTGTCGCTCATTGCAGATAGTTTCTAAAAGGTATGTTTAAATTGGCGATAAGAGATGAGTGGTATTTCTTTGGTTTCACTCATCATGGATAGCTTTAAGAGCTCCTGATATGAATTAGTGATGGGCGATGCTCTTTCTTCTCCTTATATCATTGAATTTCCACTTATCACTAACAACTCTTGAAGCTTGAGTATTGAATTAGCGATCAACAATGACCTTTGGGCTTTTATTCTTCTCTTCATCGTTCATCACAGATGGTTGTGTGATTGTAATTTTCAAAATAGTGATGAGCGATATGAAGTATCTCCTATGCTTCATGTATCATAGATTGGTTTTGAATGTTAAGTTTTGTATTAGTGATACGTGATGCAAGTGTTCTATGTAATCGTTGGGATCTCTCATCGCTAATTGCTTGCAAAATTTATGAGCAAAATTAGCAATAAGCGATAGCCCTGGTGCTTTTGTATTTTTCTCTTATCGCTCATTTCAGATCCTTTCCAAAACTTAAGCTTCAAAATAGTGATGAGAGATGGAGTCATTTGTTTAATTTTCTTTCGCTGATTTGATTTGATCTTATGAAAAATGTCTTTTGTATCATTGATTTTCATGCAGGTGCATGTGTCTTAATCTTGCTTCATTACTTTATCTTTGTCGTTGATGTGATCCAAAGTTCAAAGTTAAATCAACAATGTGTGATGGGAAAATGAATGTGATTGAGGATGGGCCATAATTTCAAGGGCTAGGATTTCATCGTGTGGATGCTTGCATCGCTGATAGAACTAGTGAAGGATGAAATGTGTCAGTAATAAGCGACAAATATTGAATAAAAAGGAAATGTGGTAATATCCTGAGGACATCGTATAAAGCAAAGAAGAAAGTAGTGAGGTGAATTGACAACCATTGATATGGTTTTAAAGTAGAGTGATCAATGGTTAGGGTTTGAATGTGAATGGCTAGATGTCAGTTCGCTCATGCAAACATACTATCAAACATTAATGGTGGTATGTCCATCTCTCGGCCATAAAGAAGGTAGATAAATGGTTTCTCACACATTTGGAATTTCTTGGAACCAGAGAGAGATACCAAAAGCTAAAGAAATTGTGCGGAAAGCTCTAGCAAAATATTTCAAAAGAAATTTTATCAATCGTTCACCTAGGTTAGGAAACTGTGTATCTCCTCCTATCAGAAATATTAAATCGCATTATTCTAGAAGGGTGATAGAGAATTGGGGAGATAATTGCTTGCGGTTTTTTCCTATTTGAATAGTTTCAATTTGGGTGATATGTGCTAGGAAAATATTGGGAATGTTTTTGTTCTGTAAGTGGTGCCTTGAGTTTTTGTACTTGGGTGGGTCGTTTTGATTACCAAAAAATTGTAAACCCTAGTTCTACTACATTACAAACATGAGTGAACCAGAGCCTCATGAATCTAGTATTAGACCAGAGAGGAAAAAAAAACAAAAAGTGTTAAAAGGCTTAAAACTCAGGATGTTTCATTTGTGGTTAAGTCAGAACCACTTGTAGTATCTAACCCTACACCAAGTACTCGATGTTGACTAGGTCCAGAAGTGCAAAGAAGGAAAAAGAAAGGTTTATGTAGGAGGCCTCTGGGGATGTAAAGGAAGGATGGTCATAAATTGGCAAGAGACCTATGGGTCAAGTAACTGTGACCACCAGGTTCATTGATAGTGTCACTGAAATTGGTGAATTGGCCTAGCCTTAGAGTGTGTTCCAACTATTCCTATATGCTTTTAATAGGCAGTATTCGAGCAAGTCAACATGTTACTTATGGGGGATAAACCTTGGGAAGCTGGTGGTGCCAAATGTGTTTTTGGAGGTGGACGTGATGATGGAGTCATCCAGACACTATCATCCCACTGACAGAAAAATAAAGAGTGAAAACAGTGATGTGATCCTTGAATTGACAAGGGATAATACTGTGGAGGTATTTGGGTTAAGTAAAAATTATACTTTGAAAATTAAGCATGCAAAGCTATATGGTGAAAATGAGTATAACAAATTTTTATACAAAAAAAGACTACTTCTTCGACACAGAAAGAGTAAGGAGAAATTTCTCCCTAAGGATGTTTAGCCTTTTGAATGTGAAGAGTTTGTGAATTATTTCAAAAACACTTACTATTTCCTAAATCAAGTGTTTGCTCAAATTTTTGAGGTGAGAATAGCCTCTGACTTGTTGGTGATGGTAGCGGATATTCAAGCTCATAATCAGAACACTAGTTTTGATTATGCCTCCTATGTTTCTCAAAAAATGCATGAGGATTTCATTAATTTGAGAAAAGAGCTTCTCCCATTGGATTTCCCTCATTATTATTTGTTAATGCATATGCTCCTATTTGAGGGTGATTATGGTTGGAAAAGGAAGTTGAAATTGAGATTAAGGGACAATGAGAATAATGTTTAGCCAATACAAATGCAGACACACATTTGGGATTAGGATTGTCCCAATTCCAATTATTTCATGTTTTCTAATTTTATAAGGTTTGGTATCCTAGAGGTGTTGGGTGTAGCACCTATTCATAGGCTTTCTCCAACAATTAGAAGTATCATGCGCCCAAAAGATATACTAAGATCAAATGCAACACATAATTGGGAAGATTAGTTTCTCCATTCATAATATACTCTAATCAAAGCTTATGGGTCTAAGGTGGCACCACATTGTTTTCCCCTATATGTCTCTGACAAATTGGATTTTATGGAATTCATGTGGAAAATTGATTTTATGGATTATGAAATGTTTAGAAATCCTAGGAAGGGTATTGTGGTGAGTCCCCAATGCACTCTTGCTTACTTTAAAGCTACTACCCCTGAAGGGTATGGAAAGTTTAGGATCATGGTGAATAATATTACGTTGCCTATTAACGAGTTTAGGATTTTTGACCCAGATTGGTTTGTGTATGGAAATAGAAGGGATAAAAACTTATCAGTAATACATCATCAGTTCTTGTACATAGATGATGTATTGAGAAACTTGACAAGTGATGAGATTGTCATATCTAGAAAGAAGGAATGGACATTGATAATGGACATTGAAGAGAATATCATGAAAATGAATGCCTTTTATGTAAGTCCTTATGATGTAATTGTAAACCCATTTGAAATAGATTTCACAAAGCTAAGGGATTATCAAAATGGTGATTTCAAGGTGAAGGTGAAAGAGGTTGTTGATTGAGCACATGCTCTCTTTGAACAACAACCTTAGGCTATGGATAGCCCAGAGTAGCCTATATATGTCCAAGAAGCTAGGGAGGAACAAATGGGAGAATATGTGCCAAGATATGAGGAGGTGGAGGAAAAATTCCATCCCACTAATATTGAAGAAATCCTTAGTTCAAAATTTCCCCTTGATAGAATTTTCAAATGGCAATATGATAAAGAAAATGATGATGATCCTAGGGTCAAGGATTGTGATGAATTCCTTGTGAATGATAAGTTTGTGCAATTTAAGGAATTTTAGGAATTTATGGTTCAATAGAGGAGTAAAGAGATAAAAGAAAGGATTGAAATAGCAAGGGATAGTGTTGAACCTTCTCAACAGGAAGAAGCTAAGAGAGCAAAGGAAGGAAAGATCATGGATGAGATTGCAACTATTACTCCTATTGAGGCTAGGAAAATTGTCACAGATAGTGGAATCATGTTGTTACCATGATGTATTATCATCTTAGCTATAACTTATGATATAGTAAGAAAAGACACCCAAGCTTCAGTATCTGAGATGTTTGAGGATAAGGTGTTTGGATCCGGATATAGTCCAAAGTTGCTTACTCTTGCAACTTGTTCAATGGCACCTAATAATGGAAAGCATGAGGTTGCTAGACCTATTCAAGAGGTTATAGGTTCCTTGGTGGTGAAGAGGATCACAAATATAACACCTATCCAAATAGCTAAGTTAACTACTCATGTTGCAATGCTCAGTGTGGACACTGCACAAATTTCTTAGAAAAAAGTATGATTCTTTATTGAAGGAATATAATAAGGCCTTGTATGGAATAAAAAATATGAGAGCCACTATTCAAGCTAGTTAGTCAGTAAGGACACTAGTTATCCCTACCATATTCTTCTTATTTAGACTTGTCTACATAGGAGAGGGAAACCTTGGCCTTGAGAATCAAATATTTGAATGATCAGCTAAGTACAAAAAAGGAAAATGTTAAGAAGGCTAAAATTGAAACTCTTAAGGTGTCGAATGAAATCTTTGAGGATGTATTGAAACATGGGGTGACCAAGTTGGTCAAAAAAGCTAGCAATGTATGGGTTACTTATAAGAACATTCATGAAGAAAATATGAAATATCTACAAGTCTAGGAAAGCTTTCAAAATGAATGGAGTAAATGGAGTACTAGGGTGGGTGTTTTAAAAGAAATGATTCCTATAATGGAGCAAGATACTAATGAACCTACTAGCATTCCTAAAATTTTGCAAAATATTGAGTTGGTTAGTGAGATAACCAATTTTCATGGAAAGCTAGGTATGCAGCTCTAGAGTAAGTTGAAGTTATTCAAAGAGATGGAAGAAAATGGCATTCCTTTGATATTAAACCATAAAGGTGAGATGCAACAATTTGAAACCTGGAGCAATAGTTTGGAAGGAATGCTCACAACATCTATGATGGCATTAACTATGACTGAATAAATCCTACTAAATTCAAATATTGACACAATGATGGAGATTGAGACAAAAATGGATATTTTTGTTAGAGAGGCTAGAGCCTTAATTGATTTGAAGTACACTCAACATAATGAAAAGGTGCAGAGTTTATTGGATGTGAAGTGGTAAATTGAAGAGGAGTATATCACTTGGTTAGAAAAGTATACTATGTGAATCTATATAGGGATGAATAATGCATATGGTGAATAATGGATAGGAGAGAAACAATATATAGCCTAAAAATAGTAAAGATTAGGCTTTTCAAAAAGTATTGAAAAATATTGTTCTCTCCTCAACATAAAATGGGTGGCACAAAATGTTGATGTGGATAATTCAGTATTTGTCCTTTTATACTTTTCATGCTTTTTAAATTTTGGCTGACTGGTTTTACCCATGGTGGACATTTTTGAGCATATGAAGGATATTTTGAAGTTTTTGTAACAAATTAATGATACATTTTTAAGGTGGGGCTGGATATTTACACCATATGGAGGTTTTTTTTTTTGAGGTTTTTTTGCATCATACTTCTTCCTACCAGTTGAGAGTTCAAGTGTAACTGAAAAATGGAATATTTTTTATAGTGGTGGGTCTAATAGGGTAAGTTTAGAAAGATGTGTACTTTTCTCGCCTTGAAGTCTGTTTTTCTTTTGTTTCTATAAGATATGGAATCGGTGTAATAAAAAGGTGGATCATTGAAAACGCATCTCTAACATGGAAGTGGTAACCGTTTTATGAATATAGTGGTTATTATTTTACATTTTAGTCTATGGTATTTTAGCCCATAGTCATGCATGCGTAATTTTGATAATGAGACAAAGGGGTCATAATGCAGCAAAATGCGCGAATTCCTCACGGCCACGGTTCTCTTCCCTTTAATGAGGTTGGTACCAGTTTATGGTAATCGAATTTCGACCAGCGTAATGTGCCGATTGGCTCCATTACTTTGGCTTAAAGGATGGAATTTCTCATTCTTTCTATATTGATCCTCAAATTTGGGCACCAGTGCAATTGCTTCAGAACGACGTTGATTCCAGTGACCGAGGTAAAGGTAAGGATACCGGCCAGCTGTGGTTAGGGATATTATAGGGAAGTGTTGTAATGTAGTATTTCTTAAGCCACAAGTTGCTATTGTTGAAACATTATCAAATTGCATAGTTTAAGACTAATTCTATATTTAGGATTAGACATTGGTTTTGGTATATTGTTTGTAATTCAGTTCCTAGGTCAATTCATCAGGAATTCAATCTTTATTTACAAATCTTTCAAATGGGTTATCATTGTAGTCATGCTACGATTAGTTTTGTCTCTCTCATTCTCCATATATAGTGTGTTATCTAAAAGAGCTACCAACTCTTTGATATACTATATTGTTGAATGAATTATTTGTTATTTATAATGTATCTAAACATAAATCACATCAATCCTTGAATATACATTGTGGGATCACCCTCCTAGGTTTCACATAGCACAAAGTGTAGGAGTAGGAGTTTTGCAACTTCTACTCGTTCATTGGCCAATCCCTTTAGAGTTACTAATTATTGGAAAAGGAAAAATCCATAGATAATTCTAGAGATCGGCTTGGTTCTAAAAAATAACCAACATGATCTAAATTGAATGTGCCTTCATCTTGTAGTCATGAATGGTGAAGATATTTTTTGTCTTGTTTTCTACATATTCTTCATACTTTGTTTGTTCAAGTTGTGGCAATAAACGGATGACCATGTCCTTTCCATGTGTGAATTCTAATGCATTTTTCTTTTTAGTTATTATTATGTACTTCAAACAGTGATGATATGTGTATATTGTATCCTCTTTGCACTTCTTGCAATGACCAATGTCATTTTTAAGTGCTCCAAATTTTGAAAAGGTGTAATTGAATTTTCTAAAAATATGTTCAAATGGTGTAGAATTATTTCATGGGAAAATAGGGTTCACCAAAATGAGTCAATCAAAATAAAGAACCACTAATTTTTAATAATATGAAACATGCAATTTTGTGTGTGATAAGATGCAAATAATAATTGGAAACTAACCTTAACCATTATAGCAACTATGAGAGTAGTTTTTAGAGCTTAAAATGATATGTATATTGTTGTAAGAAGCTTGTTTTTAGGGAACAAAGGACTCACTCGCCTTTAGTAGTGAATGGGTCCCTGTTAGGGTTTCTAAAACTAAGATTTGCATTATTTTTCTCAATTTCTACACTTTTAGATCCTTGGTTGTCTGCTCCCGAAAACCTGTAACAAATTTTGTAGCTTCAATTCTTTGTTCTTGAAATCTAAATGACAATATTGCAACCTAACAACTTTTTCAATTTTTCTCTAAACTTCTTCTCCACTTGATCTTCAACATCTAAATCTACAAACACACATTCAAGAGGAGAAAAAATTGTTGATTGCTAGTGAATAGGGGATTTCCTTGGTCAAACCACTTTTAGGTAATTAAACCAAATAATGAGATAATAAAATTGAAGCTTGAAACATGAAATATGTGATTGATGATACCTTGGATGTTGTCTTATAATGAAAACCTGTAGTCTAACATCTTTGAATGAGATGTTGAACAATGCTTGCAAGTAGATTTTCAATGCTACATCAACTTTGTTAGCACAACAACATGCATGAATGCATTAAACCCTTGACATGCTGAAATGATTTTGAATTGCTACAATAAAATCCTAATAATTTTCCATAGAATTCTTTTGAAATGCCCTTGTAATGTTCTTGTGAACTCAACTTTTTTATAAATATGCTCTCTCAAAGTTGTCAAGTGAATCAATGTAACTTAACCTTACTACACCAAACATGAGATTAACCCCAAAAATTTAAACAATTGGGAATCCGACACTAGACCGAAATGAATATTATTAAACTGCGCCAAGTTCGGAAATTCTATGGTAAATATTGATATATGAGGATCCATCACCCTGGTGAATGGCTCAAGGCCAATTTTTCTAATTTACCTCTGTGAAAGAACATGCAATCCACCGAAATTTGTAAAGAGTGGGGGTTACTAGAGGTAACTCATCCGCCAAATTCTAACAGCGACCACGTTTCTGTGAATCTCAAATTTTTCCGTTAAATTTAATTTTACTATTTATTTTATTAAAGGCCCGGTGACTTGATCCGGCCATGAGGCCTGCTAAATAAGGCTTAAATTTGAATTCCAGGCCAATTTAACCCCAATAACCCACCACTTAATAACCTAGATAAGGCGTTGCAGCGTACAAACACTTTTCACCACCACCTACCAGGGGTACGTCCTGCAATATCTATTGTAAAGGTCCGGCTTTAGGCTCCATCGATAAAAGAAACCCCGAAAAAGGAAAGTGTGTTACAACACTTTAACAAGGAACATTTTAAGTACACCTAATGAAAATGGCCCAGAAATGACGGTACAACACATTACAAAATTGCACCAAGGCATAATTAAGTTAATTTAGTGTTTATTATTTCTAAAACAAGGAAAAAGGATACTATTTTTGTTACTACATTTTACCCCCACTTTAGTGAGAGGATGACGCCATGTCAAACTCGCACTAAAGTAGACATTCAAGGAACATAAGTATGCATCAATAACAAAGATACATTATCATACTATTGGAATATGGCTTCTAGTGTTGTCATTGATGGAAACTGAACTCATTGATCCAGTCTGAACTGCAGTATCTAACTATACTAGAAGACAGAGTGAAAAATAGGGTATCCGATTGAAGTTGAATCTGTCAATGGTTTGCATTACTAGTTTATCAGTTTTTGTTGTGGATCTTAGGGAAGGTCATTGGGTATATGAAATGTGTTATTCTCGAGTTTTGTGTTGTTGTATCAAGTGGTGTATGAGTTAGGAGATCCGGTGATTCGATTTTATGTTCATCAGTATATGATGGCCGACTAAGTGAATGTAAGGTGTTGCATATATCTAAAGCGGAATTGTTTGAAGTATTTTTTTGTTTGAATATTTTGTTTTGGGTCCTAATTATGCTATGGCCGACTTTGGTGGATGTGCATTAAATTTTATTCATGATTTGAGTTGAGAGTTGGAAGATATTTTCTATTCTATTGAAGCCAAAATATAGCAACTGAATTTTTGGTAGTGGATATATATATATATATGAGATTGGTTAATTCATTTGGTGTGTGTGTGTGAGTATTTGATATGTGTTAATGTGTGTGCGAATATCAAAAGAGCAGTTGAGCGATTTTCATTTGTGTAGAAGAGGATTTTGTGAAGCAAATTAAGACAGAGCAAAGCAAAGTACAAAATAAGATAGAAGGTCTAGAATATAATAGATGAGCCTAACCAGAACTATAATCAGGCATTTGTAGATGCTATTTTTTCAATTTAACCATTTTTTGTAATCCAAATCTTTTGTAAGGCAATGAGCCTTTCCAATTTTTAGCAGTGTTCCTGAATACAAGTGCATTCCCCATTTTGTAGAACACTTATATTTTGAGTACTCAAATTCTAGATTGACCTCCATCGTGGTTTTTCCCCTAATAGGGTTTTCACGTAAAAATTATTTTGTTATGGTGTTGTGGCTTATTTTACCATGTTCATGCAACTTTCTTTCAATTGAATGTTTTAGGCACTTAAGAGAACAAATTAATAAAGTTAAAAAATTGCACAACACTGATTCACCCTGCCCCTCTTAGTGTTGCTTGAGTCCAACGATTAGTATTAGGGCTAAGTTCCTCAAAATTATTTTAACAGCTTGAGGTGGATCTTGGAATGTTATGGACTCTGGTAGTCTTCAACAACAACTTTTGGTGGCACTTGATGAAGTTGATCAGTCTAAAGAAGAATTTGGGGAATTGAGAGAAAATATTAAGGATGTTGAGAAATTCATTCAGAAGTTGAAGGATCAGATTATTTATTCTAGGGAGAAGAGAAAGGGTCTCTATGATCATATTAAGCAAAAAGAGAGAAAAATCATGGATGATGTTCACTTGAATCAAACCTTGAAGGAGATAACTAAAGAATGTGAAAAGCTTGCTAGAGACAATGCTACCCTAAAGCATGAGATGGAGTTTATGGCGATGAAGATGACTAAGGAGTCGAAGAAAGAAAGAAGAATGAGGAAAATATTTTCCAACCTCTAAAAGAGAAATTTAATGAATGTAGAAAAATTTATGGAGAACTCATTTGGTTAGAGATTGAACTACAACTATCTAGAAACAATGAAGAAGAGCTTGAAAAATAGATTGTTATTCTCAAGGATGAACTCACTACTACAAATAAATACTAGGAGAAGTTAAAAATTAGCTTATTTAGGCTTGATGAGCTGACTCAAGGACAGAAGAATGGGAAGGAAAAGTGAGGTCTTGGTTATGAAAAAGGAGAGAGTTCTAGATTTGAACAAAGGAATTTTATGCAAGGTAATCAGATGAACAAATAAAAAATGCATACGATAAAACAACCTAGTGGTCAAAAGTTTAATGGATACTATTTTTCTTGCAATAAATTTGGTCATATGGCTGCTCAATGTAGAAGCAAAATGAAATTAAGTAATTCATCATTTTTTCGGTTAGTGTTTCAATTGCAATAAGTTTCGTCATAAGTCAATTGAATGGAGAATTATGTCTAGCAACTTTGTTAATAGGAGTGTTAGATGTTATACTTGTGGAAAATTTTCACATATTGCTAACCAGTGAAGATAGAGAAGAAATCAATGGAGTAACTATTATGAACAAGAAAATGTTGTGTGTTTCAATTGCAACAAATATGGTCACATTGCAAGATTCTACAGAAACAAGAATATGGATAGAAGAGGTTCGATATACAAAGGAAAAAATATGTAGGAAGATGATAAAGGAAAAGGGAAAGTAAATTTCAATGAAATAAGAGATCAGATGAAGAAGACATAGGAGAGGAAGAGTCCCTCTTTAACAAGAAATGAGCCAGCACTAGAACCTACTTTTGATAATTCCTCCAGGAATTAGTTTTAGGCCTTTGGCCTAGCGGGTGTTGTGAAGAAAATATTTCAAACCCCCTATCGGTAATTGACACCGAGATTTGGATGAGTGCAGTGGTTGCACTGATGATCTACAACTACTACTGGAATAGATGGAAAAGATGTCATGTTGAGTTGAAGATTTAAAGAAGAGTTATCTTTCGCAGACTAAGAAAATAGGGTATCTAGATAAGTTAGGGAAAAATCATTTATTACAACAAACATTAGGTGTGTGAAATATAAAAATAAACTTGAAACCCTCATTTTCCACTTTATGTCGAAGAAAAGAAGGAGAGCACTCTGCACTAGAATTTTGAAAGAATATTCGACGGTGAAACCCTAATCCATCGGGTACTTCAATTATATTGAGAAATTTCATTTTAATTTTGTGTGCGGTTGAGGTATGTGCAGGATCATCATGGAAAAAATAGGCCCTTAAGTGGCAAAAAAATTAGAAAAAATAGAGTTAGGAAACTTGACATAAAATTTTGAATAAGTTATCTATGTTATTTCAAAAATATATAAGAATAGAATCTGTAACAAATTGAATGTAGTTTCTCAACTACTAGGTTTATTTATTTTTTAAAAATCTATTTGGTGAAAATTCAAAATTTCAATGCAGTAGTACTTAAATTTCAGGGAAAAAATAAGAAGTAGGTGTCTTTCTGACCAACCTAACCACAATAAAATGATAATATTTTTTAATAAGATTTTAGACATAAGTAGAGGACTCACGTCTAGATGTGATGCATATTTTTTTATAATTTTTTTCCTAGTAAATAATTACTTATGATTTTTTATTACAACTTTTAAAAATATAAAAACTCGTATGTCTGACCACCTTAACTTTGTCAAAACTTCATGAAATTCAATTTTTCTTTTTTTAATCCTATATTACATGAAGCATAGAATGTGATGCATGTTTTGGATTCAAAATATGTGATACTGTTTGAAAGCTATAGATGTTTTTCAATCAGCCTATCAATCAACATTTTAGTCGTAATTCAAATAGAAAATGAATAATAATAATTTATTAAATTCAAAGTAAAGCATAATTTATATTGGTGGAAAGATAAGAATCTCCTTTAAAAACTCTTTTCATTTCATCAAATTTGGGTTAAAAAAAAAGTCGTCAGCCACATACCTTACAAATACCCATCATATTGCCACTTTTTGGCCCATCATGATCCTGCACATACCCGTTGAAGAAATTATTTGCTATTTTCAAGACATGTGTACAAAAGGTAACATGTAAAAAATCAAAAGAATGATAAAACTAGATGAGTATAGTAGTGAGAAGATTAGAGCTGAAAGAAACATGTTGTTGCATGATGAATTGAAATGGTTCAAAGAAGAAAAACATAAAAGATTGGATATTTGGAGTGAATTCCCCTATTTTAGAAATGTAGAAGTTGATGAGTTTATTCTAGAAAGATTGAATGATGATATTTTGACTCTGGATAAATCCTACCATATCTCAAAATAAGTGATTGTAGCTATAACTAAGTTATGCAAAGTTGGGGATGTGTCGAGAAAGAAGTCAATCTGAAATAAAGAAGTCAAAACCCTAACTAGAGTAATCGGAGATCAAAGGGCATTGATAATATCCACAATTGAATATTCAATGGCAAGGTACATTGCGCATGGAATATCCTACAAAATATTTTTCAAAAAAAGAGAAGGTGCAACTTTGGTAGGTGTTGTTTACATTTCACACAAGATGATAATGGAAGATCAGGGTTTTGATCTTTGTAGATTACTGAAAGATCAATTGATGGAGAATGTGCAATTGACAAAGGAGATAGAGTACCCAAGGTTTCAGGTTTGGTACTTTGGTTATATGCATTGTGGTGTATTTTCTGAATTGCTTACCCCTGAATAAGAATGTATTATGGGAAGAGAGTGAACTAGTTTGCAAGCAGATTTACATATACTCTAACAATTTGGAAAACTGTGATCAAATGTATGAAATTTTCTTTAAGGGTTTGCTAAAGAATTTTGGATCAACTAGTGTTTCCATTCTGATAAGGTCACTTGAATTTGGTTCCTCCTCTTGTGAGATGGAGAGAAAGAAGAGGAGAAAAAGAAATTGTTGTCTATACTGCACTAGCATGCAAGACTGTAAAAAATGAAGGGAAAGGAAAAGAACAAGTGATTGTGGACATACCCGATGAGGAATTTGATAAGGAAACTAAGGACACCCTTGGAAAAGAACTAGAAATAGCTGAACCAAAACAAGAAAAGGCAATGGCTGAAGGAAGTGAAGAAGGTGATCTAACCAAGGAAGAGTTATTGCAGATTATTCATGAGGAAGGTGGAATGCAGAAAATTATGAACATGTGGTCTATCACACCCTCATATGAGTAGGACATGATATTAAGCATACTAAGTGCTCATCTTGTGCACAATCATATCAAATTGGAGAGTTTGTAAAATACATTGCCAGAAGAGATGATTGAATGTATCAAGGAAACCATGGACTTTGAGTATCAGAATAAGGAAGATAGAGAAGTGATACTTCACCTAAAGAAACAATACAAATTGTCACCTACTAAGCTAAAAAGGCACATGAATGAACTAAGGCAATGCACAAGCATAATAAACAACATTTATAACTATTGTATTCAATGGCCTTATGCAATCAACAAGTATAAAGACAAGTTGGAACAAATTGAAATAGAGCTGAACAGTATTGGACAAGACTTTAACATGTCTCAAGTTCAAGATGGTGTGATTAGGAAAAGGATTCAAGGATTACAGAGAGAGAATAAAAATGTTCATAACACTAGGAACATGATTGTTGACACCTTCTGGAAAGTGAAGGACAAAACTAAATGAAGGCTAAAACAATTGATTGAGTTACAGAGGAAGGGAGAAGTATTGGAAGATTCCTTCACCATTCTAGAATCCCTCATCAAGATTATCAACTAGACATTTGAAAACAATAGCGTGATCATAATCACCAGGATTGCACTGGAAGCATGGAAGAAGTTTCTTCTGGAGATGAAGGAAAAGTACAAAATAATCTTTCAAATTTTTGAATTAGTTTTTGAATAAGTTTTTGGTTACACTTCATAAGGGGAGAAAGAAAATATTTTATTATCTTTTTTTCATTGATGTCAAAGGGGGAGAGAGAGAAATGAAAAATTCCTTATCAAACTTAGGGGGAGTTTTGCTAAGTTTTGTTGAGTTTTGTGAGCTATAGCATTTCAAAATTTTGAAGGTTCTGACACTTCGCCATTTTTCACTAAGTGTTGCTATTAATTCCAAAGGGGGATATTATTGGAATATGGATTCTAATTTTGTCATTGATGGAAACTGAAGTCATTTATCTAGTCCACACTATAGTATCTGACTATATCAGAAGAAAGAGTGAAGAACAGAGTATTCAGCTAAAGTTGAATTTGTCAATGGTTTGCATTACTAGTTTATTAGTTTTGGTTGTGGATCTTAGGGAAGGTCGTTGGGTATATGGAATGTGTTATTCTTGAGTTTTGTTTTGTCACATCAAGTGGTGTACGAGTTAGGAGATATAGTCATTCAATTTTTTGTTCATCAGTATATGAAGGCTGACTAAGTGAATGTAAGGTGTTGTCGATATATAAAGCAGATTTTTTTGAAGTATTTTTGTGTTTGAATATTTTTTTGGGTCCTAACTATTCTATGAACAACTTTGGTGCATGCACATTAAATGTATTCATGATTTGATCCAATAGTTGGAAGATATTTTCTATTCTATTGAAGCTGACATATAGTGACCAAATTCTTGGTAGCGGATATATATATGAGATTAGTTAATTCATTTCAGTGTGTGTGTGTGAGTATTCGATATGTGTTGATGTGTGTGTGAATATCAAAAGAGTAGTTGAGGAATTTTCATTTGTACAGAAGAGGATTTTGTGAAGTGAATTAAGACAGAGCAGAGCAAAGTGCAGAATCTGATATATGAGGCTAACCAAAATTGTAATAAGGCATTTGTAGATGCTATTTTCTCAGTTCAATTTTTTTTTTAATCCAAATTTTTTGTAAGGTAGTGAGCCTTTCCTATTTTGAGCAGTGAGCTCTAGGCAATGTGCCTGAATGCAAGTGCATTCCCCATTTTGTAAAACACTTATATTTTAAGTACTTAAATTATGGATTGACCTCCACTGTGGTTTTTCCCCTAACAGGGTTTCCACATAAAAATTATTGTGTTATGGTGTTGTGGCTTATTGTTCTATGTTCATGCATCTTTCTTTTGATTGAATGTTTTAGGAACTTGAGAGAACAGATTAAAAAAGTTAAGAATTTCACAACACTGATTCATCCCCCCCTCTCAGTGTTGCTTGAGTCCAACACATACACTGTCAAAATTCCAATAAACATAGAGAAAAAGGGTCAAGCACAAGGCTTCCAACATGATGTGGAACGTGGCTATTTTTCACTAACATGTGTTGCTCACTCTGGGGTAGTCAAACCTCAGTTTATCCACTAGGACAATTATCCAAATGAGGTGTAAAATGAGAGAATCATATTATCCTCCTGAAAATTTTGATAAGGCACCACAATGTAATTCCTTTTGTAAATTATTTTGAATGTCGTGTAAAATTTTATTAAAGGGGATTTTTCTTTGTTCATGTAAGGTCTTCTTCTTAGGGAGGATTGTGCCTAATGTCTCCAAGAGAATAAAAGTTAAGGATATCAAATCATCACTCATGGGATGCTTAGTTTGCATCATTCCATGAAGGGAGATCATACATTCTTGGAGTACAACAAACCCAATGAGACCACAAAGAAAAGGACATGTCACAAAAAAAAAAATCATGCCATAAAATATGTTGAAAGACGTTATCAATGTATGCTACCACTTTAAGGCAATTGTTATACCATCAATTTTAGAAATTTCTTTAAAGTAGTCAATTTTTTACCCCAAGACATAAGAGATTTCCTGGGAAAACCCTATGCCAAGTCATATGTTTCCAAAATCAGCTACATCATGAAATAGGAAAGAAGGGTTTCCCCCAAAAATACATAAGGGATCTATGGATTTGCGGTTAGTATGTCTTTGCTACAATGTTGTCATAGATCACAAAACTGTCATCATTCCCCAAATACTAATAGAACTAGAAGAATGACACAAAGAGAGAGAAAACAAAGAAAAATCCTTTTGGGTCAACATGGAAGATACCTAAATGTCTTGACACATTGTGTCATCCCCAAAAGGAAAACACAAGACAAATGAAAACTGCTTATGACATAGAGAAGAATGTAGGAACATGTAGAGGAATAAACAAAGAGAGAGACACATAAAAAAAAACATGGGGGGATCACATTACGTACATGTAATCACATAAAGAAAGCATGAAAATGAAAAAGAATAGTAAGGCATATGCCAGTCAACCTAAAGTAGGTCAATTGCATCCCAATCTGGGTTTGTATAAATGGAAGGTGGAAAACTAGCCAAAGGAACAAGAGCAAGTGTCGAACTAGGGGTAGCACTAGGTTCGACACTCTTTCTAGGAGATTTTTCATGTAAGCTCATAGAAGAAGAAAACAATGTATTCAACTCATCATGCACTTGTTCATCAATATTTGCAATATCAATTTCATCATCTAGATTTATCACAAGGAGAGGTTGAATTACAATGTCCATGGAATGTTCTTGTTTATGTTGCGGCGAGGGCATAGAATCATCATGCATTGCTTTAGGTAAGTTCAAATTTTTATTTCCTATGTTTTTCTTGTCTTCTTTGGTTTGTAAACTACAAGCAATAGCACGACATCTATGTCTATGCTCTCTAGCACTTTGATTGTGCATTTGAATCTATTTTCAATTTGTGCTTGTGTAAGAGTGGGTTTGTCAATCATAGGTGCCTTATCTTCCTTTGCAGGAATAGAATAAACAATAGGAGTTTTTCAACCACTTTGTCTTTAATTTGTAAACTTTTTTGACTCTAGAAGTGATAATAGGATTGTTTTCATTATCTCATTGTCTCTTGTAG